>PVIY010021540.1:0-22213 GCA_004026745.1 Myrmecophaga tridactyla | reverse complement strand
TTTAACAGGTTTTATGGAATTAAAAGTATAAAGATATTGGCTAGTTGTTCCTAAATATGCTGGATACAGTTATTAAAGAAAGGGATGAGCTCATGGCTTCAAATTCCTAGCTCAAGTACTTTCAAGGACATGAATATTTCTATGTGTGCCCTGAAAGAAACTCTTGTTTCTTATAGCTGCAGACTTGACATTTCAGAAAACCAGACTAGGAGTCTCATTTTGCCGGTAGCTGAAATATAACACAAATTGAATTCCCAGCCTTGAAAGGTATCTGTTGATAAAGTGAGGCCATTGATTGGGAAGGAATGGGATCCTGAAAATTGGAATTGGGACATGAGGGCTGAAAATGATGAGAGTGGGGACAATGAAAAACTAGAAACTATTGAGCCCTCTTGGTCAGATAAACCTGTAAGATTCTGCCTTGAGGAATCTGCCATTCCACCTCTACCTGAAGAGATTAACTGTTTTGTGTGTGATAAACCTGTAACTGTCTAACCTGAGGAAACAGACTTCAGGTCTCCAACTGAATAGATCAATCCTGTTTCACTAGATGAAACTGTAATGTGAAAACCCTGAGATAGTTGACTTGTAAGACACTGCTAATTCTGCTCACAACCCACCCCTACCACCCCGGTTTTTCTTCCAGACCTGTAACTAGGGTGAAATCCCAACAGGCCTCAAAAGTTGATGTACAAAATGTGACATGTGAGGAGATATGCTACATTCCAAAAGAACTACATGATTTTTTCAATTTATATAGACAAAAATCAGTGGAATATGCATGAGAGTGGTTTTTAAGGGTGTGGGATAATGGTGGAAGAAACATAAAGTTGGATCAGGTTGAACTTATTGATATGGGCTCACTAAGCAGATATTCTGGATTTAATATTGTAGCTCATGGGGTTAGAAAAGGTTCTTACAGTTTGTTTGTGTGGTTGCCTGAAGCATGGAGCAAAAGGTGGCCTCCATGTCTGAAACTGACATGCCAGAACTACCCTGGTATAATATTGAAGAGGGGATTCTATTCAATACAGATTGGAATGTTAGAGGGGACTTATCATGTATGACTTGCTTACCTACCCAAGGAATGTCTAGAGGGTCCTCAAGAGGGCTTTGAGGAATAAATTAGTGAGAGCAGCTCCATCATCCCTGAAGAACTCTGTGGTTGCTCTTGTCCATAGGTCAGATATTACTGCTGCCACTGAACTATAGATCCTTAAATACAATGAAGACAATTGGATCTCAGGTTGGCAGGAACCAAGTGGAAACACTTACTCACCAAAGACAAGATATATTTGTCTACTATAATGGACAATAGAGTTGAAGCAGTAAGCAAAATAATCTGACTCATAAAGACTCAAAGAGATCAGCATTAGTTAGCTGATTATGGGACACCTAGAAGTGAAATCAATGTGCAGTCTACTAAATTCTTACTTGATCTATATCTAGGTCAAGTAAACAAAAGTCTAATTTGAGTCACAAAAACAGAGAGTCATGGCCCCTCAATCAGTTCCCAGACTTGAGATAATTTACAGACCCAGAACACACTGGATAAAGGTAAGGCAGTGTCTCCTTGAGGAAAGACAAATCTCCACTGCCAAAATTCCTCCCAGCCTTCCCTAAAGGTACCTATGGCTTTTTACCAGGATGACTGTGCATTGAAGTAAAAGAAATTATCAGATATTTTGGAAAATTTTAGACACTGGCTCAGAACTGACTTTAATTCCAGGAGTCCCAAAATATCATTGTGGTCCACCAGTCAAAGTAGGGGTTTATGGATGTCATTTGGGTGTGCTTCTCTGGCCCATTTACTAATTGCCCCAAGAAGCTGCTTGTTTTGAATGAGTACTGGAATAGGAAGAGGCTCTACAACAGGCGTAGGCCGCTTTGCAAGCTTCTCTGCCACTTGGGCCACATGATCCAGCAGATACAATCATGTTAGATGCTTTAGTGGCAAATAGAGATGCTGTTTGGAGCCTTTGCCAGGGCCCTATAGGAGAATCACAGCACAGACACTTAGGATTTTGGAGCCAAGCCCTGCAGGTAACTTCTTTCCTTTTGAGAAATAGCTTTTAGCCTGCAATTGGCCTTACTAGAGACCAAATGGTTACAAAGTTAACATTGCTCATCATGAACTGGATGTTGTCTGACCCACCAAACCATAAAGTTGGATGTGCACAGTAGCACTCCATCATCAAACTGAAGTGGTATGTACAATCAGGAACCAATAGGCCTCTCAAGAAGGCATGTGTCTGCTGGTCCCTTGCTATTGGACTCCCTTGCTTTCAGTCTCTGTTCCCTGTAGGGGTCCCTCACTTGGATTCTCGAGAGCTGGGTTTCATCTCTTGGCTTCCTTTGACTCTCTCCAGGTTCTGGCTTGCTAGCATCTCATGGGAAGGTACATGGCAATGTCTGCTGGGCTCTGTATCTCCAAATGTCTGGGTCTTTTCACCTCTGAAGCAATTGTTCTCCAAGTGTCTGCATCTAGGCTTTGTCTAAAATGTTTCCTCTTCTTAAAGGATGCTAGAACCTCTTTTGTTGCTCAGATGTGGCCTCTCTCTCTCTCTCTCAGCCAACATGACAAGCAAACTCATTGCCCTCCCCTTTCTATGTGGGACATGACTCCCAGGGGTGTGGACCTCCCTGGCAATGTGGGACAGAAATCCTAGTATGAGCTGGGACTTAGCACTAAGAGATTGAGAAAACCTTCTCAACAGAAAGGGGGAAGGGAGAAATGAGACAAAATAAAGTGTCAATGGCTGAGAGATTCCAAACAGAGTTGAGAGGTTATCCTGGAGGTTATTCTTACACATTAAATGGATATCTTAGTTAAGACATAACAGAGTGGCTGAAAATGTAGAGCTGTGTTCCAGTAGCCATGTTTCTGGAAGATGATTGTATAATGATATAGCTTTCACAAAGTGTGTGATTGTGAAAACTTTGTGTCTGATGCTTCTTTTATCTACCTTATGGACAGATGAGTAAAACATATAGATTAAAAATAAATAAATAATGGGGGGAAATGTTAAAATAAATTTAGTAGCTTGAAATGCTAGTGATCAATGAAAGGGAGGGGTAAGGGATATGGTATGTATGAATTTTTTTCTGTTTTCTTTTTCTGAATTGATGCAAATGTTCTAAGAAATGATCATGATGATGAATACACAACTATGTGATGAAAAAATAAAAAAGAATGCTCATATTGTATGTTGATTGGTCTTATTAATAAAAATTAAAACAAAACAAGAACAGTCCTGTTGTTATTTGCTTAGTAGTCCAAGTTTTGAGTACAATTTTCCCTGAAAAGATTTTGTTGCTTAAACAACCAGTAGAGAGGTTTGTTATCCATTTTCAGAGCTCATGATAAATACAAAATTTACAAATTAAAAAAAAAAAGGACTCTAGTAAACTAATTGTTCTAGTTTGCTTTCTCAAGTGGAAGGGCACATCATGAACACAGTCTGAGTTTCTCTCTCATCTGGAAGGGCATATGGCAAATACGGAGTCATCTGCTAACTTTCTCTCCTGGCTTCCAGTTTCATGAAGCTCCCTGGGAGGCATTTTCCTTCTTCATCTCCAAAGGTTGCTGGCTTAGGGACTCTCTTCTTCATGGTGCTGCAGCATTCTCTGCTCTCTCTGAATCTCTTGTCTCCGAATGTTTCCTCTTTTATAGGACTTCAGAAACTAATCAAGACCCACCTGAACAGGTGGAGGCATGTCGTCACCTAATCCAGTTTAACAACCACTCTCGATTACATCACCTCTCCAGGGAGAGGATCTAATTACAGTTTCAAACATACAATGCTGAATAGGGATTAGAAGAAACGGCTGCCTTTACAACATGGGATTAGGATGAAAACATGGCTTTTCTAGGGGACACACATCCTTTCAAACCAGCACACTAATCAAGATCCACTTTGAGTGGGAAGAGTCACATCTCCATCTGATCAAAAGGCCACACCTACACCTGGGTGTTCCACATCTCCACGGAAGTAATTTAATCAAAAGGACACACCCAGATTAGATAATCTAATCAAAGTTTCCCACTGTGAGCAGTAGGTTTGGCCCCACAAGATTGGATCAGGATTAAAACATGACTGTGCTGCTTTGAAACTGTTGTGTACCCCAGAAAAGCCATGTTTTAAAATCCTCATTCAATATTGCTGATAGGATCTTTGTTGTTTCCATGGAGATGTGGCCCACCTAATTGTGGGTGGTACCTTTTGATTAGGTGGTTTCCATGAAGATGTATTTCCACCCATTTAAGGTAGGGTTGCTTACTGGAATCCTTTAAGAGGGAAACATTTTGGGAAAAGCTTCAGAGCCAACAGAAACCCACACAGTCAGAGACCTTTGGAGATGAAGAAAGAAAATGCACTCAGGGAAGATGTTTGAAATGAGAAGCCAGAGACCCCAGCAGATGCCAGCCACATGCCTTCCCAGCTGACAGATGTGTTCCAAACACAACAACCTTTCTTGAATTAAGGTATCTTTACCTGGGTGCCCTAGTTTAGACATTTTTATAGGCTTAGAATTGTAAACTTGCAACTTAATAAATTCCCTTTTTAAAAGCCACTCCATTTCTGATAGATTGCATTCCAACAACTTTAACAAACTAAACAATGGCTCTTCTGGGGTACATAATAGTTTCATACTGGCACAGCTGGGATGCATTTGTATATTGATTCATGGGCTGTTGCCAATAGTTTGACGGAATGTTCAGGAACTTGAAAAGAACATGATTGATCATTTGATAACAAAGAGGTATGGAGGAGAGGTGTAAGGGCCAAGAAGATGAAGATATTTGTGTCATATGTGACTGCTCACCAGAGGATGTCCTCAGCAGAGGAAGATTTTAATAATCATTTGGCTAGGGTGACTGGTTCTGTGGCTACCAGTCCACTTCTTTCCCCCACCACTCTTATCATTGCCCAATGGGCTCATGACCAAAGTGGCCATGGTGATAGAGATGGAGGTTATGCATGGGCTCAGCAACATGAACTTCCACATAGCCACTGCAAAGTGCCAGTCTGCTAGCATCAGAAACTAATTCTCAGTCCCCATATGGTACCATTCCTCTAGGTGATTAGGTTGCTACCTGATGGTTGATTACAAGGAACCATTTTCATTATGGAAGGGACAGCTTTTTTTCTTACTGGAATAGACATATATTCTGGATACAGATTTACCTTTCCTGCATGCAATGCTTCTACCAAAACTACAAATGTGGACTTATAGAATGCCTTCTCCACAGTCTTGGTATTCTACACAGCATTGCTCCTGATTAAGGAACCCATTTCACATGAAATGTAGTGTGGGAATTGGCTCATGCCCATGGAACTCACTTATTTATCATGTCTCCCATTTTCCTGAAGCAGCTAGATTAATAGGATGGTGGGGTGGCCTTTTGAAGATTGAATTATGGTAGGGCTGGGGCAATATTCTCCAGGAGACTGCATATGTTCTAAATTAGTGTCCACTCTGTGGTGTAATTCTCCATAGCCAGGATTTATGGGCCCAAGAATCAAGAAGTAGAAATGGGAATGGCACCACTCACTATTACTCCTAGTGATCCACTAGAAAACTTTTTGCTTCCTGCCCCCATGATCTTAAGCTCTGTTGGTCTTCAGGTCTTGGTCCCAAAAAGAGGAGCAATTTCACCATTGAAGTTAAGACTGCCACCCTGTCATTTTGGGCTTCTTGTGCCTCTGAATCAACAGAAAAATAAGGGGAGTATTGTACTGGCTGGGGTGATTGATCTCAATTATCATGGGGAAGTAAAAAAGAATTTTCCTGGAATACAGGAGATCCTTTAAGGTTCCTAATACTAGCATGCTCTGTGATAAAACGCATTGAAAAACTGCAGCAATACAATCCAGGCAGGACTACTAATGGCTCAGAACCTTCAGGAATGAAGATTTGAGTCACACTACCAGGCAAAGAACAACATCACCAGCTGTGGTGCTCGCTGACATACGAGAATTGAAATGGATAGTGGAAGAACGTAGTTATATTAGGACTATAATGTTCATGAGTGCTTCTTCCATGTTTTATTATAAATATGTTTGTATATATGCACAAAGCAAATATCTTTGTTTTCTTCCTTATTTTATCCCCTTATTACATAAATTGCATTAACTATATTCTTGCATTTAAATTACAGGATATCAAGTTTAAGAGTAAATATCCAAGGACTTGCATCCTCTTGTGGGAAAAATGTTAGTATGTGTTTAGTTGTGTGTAGATAGTTAAATCATGTTAGGTGAATGTATGACTGTTTCTGTTTTTATTTAGAGATTAAGTATGGTTTAAGGAGATGTGTATGGGTGTCAAGCTTGTTGACAAGGGGTGGACTGTGATGGTTAAAGTTATGTGTCAATTTTGACTAAGTTATAGTGTCCAGTTGTTTATTCAAAAAAGCACTAGCCTGATTGTTACTGTGAGGCTATTTTGAAGATTTAAATCATGGTCAGTTGATTGTATCTATGACTGATTATATCTACAATCAACAAAGGAGATTGCCCCTGGCAACAAGAAGAAATCTCATTCTATCAGTTGAAGGCCTTAAAAGGAGAACTTTCCTGCTGATGGTTTCAGCAGAGAGAAAGAATTTTTAACTCTACTTTAGCCATCCAGCTTCTCCCAGGGAATTCATCAAAAATTTTATCAGAGCTCCCAACTTGGGTATTGCCCTAGGGAATTCTGGTTTATCAATCCCCACAGTGGCATAAGTCAATTCCTGTAATAAATATCATAATATTTACATATATATACTGTGAGTTCTGTTTTCCTGGGGAACACTGAACTAATACAAGAGTCTAAATAGAAAGAGACAGAACTGACCAAACTTTGTTAAACCAATCCATTATTTGTAACACTTACTCAGAAAGAGAAGAAGAAAAAAGCCTGGTACAACTGGACAAATAGTTGCTCCATTTTATTCCTTCTGAGTGAAAGATCATAGATGTTATAATTTTGAGATTCATTTGGAAAAGAATATAACTGCCTTTCCTAGTGTAAATTTGTCAGCCTCTCTCAGATGACTAATATGTGGTCAGACCTTCACCTCAAAACTTTGCTTTAACTGAGATGATTTGGACAAAATCTTCTCATCCATGACCCTCAATTATTCCTACTACAATTAAAAGGCTATAGAATTTTAGAGTTGATCAGAACAAAAGTCATTTACTCAAGTGATTTCCAAAATTTTTGCATGCAACCCTTGAAATTCCAAAGAAAAGCTGAAGGGCTCATAATAGTAGGTAAAAGATGAGGTCAAATAGGCAGGGATTTGAGATCCTGACTTTTTTCAAAGAGCCATCTCATTTTTCTTCTTTCAACATTTGTCTCCCATCTGAGATTTCATTCATTTTTAGAAAGGGTTTAATGGTTAAACAACAAGTCTGAAAGCCACAGATTTGGGCCAACATCGCATCTGTTACATATCCTTGTCAAGTGTTCATATAGTCTATGCTAGATAATTCCTGAGCTGAATATCTCCTTATTTGTATAACAGCTTATTCCATTTCATCCTTAGAGAACAGAAATTTTCAGAAAGTCCTTTCTTATACTAAAACCAGAGGCATCTTACCTGTGGTGGGCCCAAACTGTAATCACCCATTCTAATATGGGGAAAAGAAAAAAAAAAGATAGAAAGAGTTAGGGAGGAACAATGAGACTTAGAGAATAGATAAATATAGGATAAGTTCAAGTGGTGTTTCTTAACGTTTAGTCATTCAGTCTTCATAATTTTTACTATATCCTATATATTTTATTTTCTTAATGGTCTTAATTTCTTAATATGACTACAGTCTTATTTTCCACTTATAGTCTTATGTTCTTAATAACTTCATTGAAGTATAATTTACATACAATAAACTGCACATATTTAAATTGTACAATGTGAACAGTTTTGACAGGTGTATACACCCATGAAAGCATCAACACAATTAAGATATTGAACACATTAATCACCCCAAGAGATCTCTTTGTACTGTTTTTTAATCTCTCTCTCCAATTATACAAATATATATATATTTTATATATATATAAAATATATATATATATAAAATATATATATAAAATAAAATATATATATATATATATATATATATATTTTTTTTTTTTTTTTTTTGCATGGGCAGGCACCAGGAATCAAACCTGGGTCTCTGGCATGGCAGGCAAGAACTCTGCCTGCTGAACCGTGGCCCACCCCCTCCAATTCCTCTTTGATCTCCATCCACAGGCAACCATTGATCTGCTTTTATCACTATTGATTAGTTTAAATTTTCTAGAACTTTATGTAAATTGAATCATTCAGTATTTGCTTTTTTGGGTGTGTGTGTGTGTGTGTGTGTGTGTGCTGGCTTCATTCACTTAGCATAGTTATTCTGAGATCCATTCATGTAGTTATGTTGTATGTATCAGTAGCATATTTCTTTTAATGACTGAGATGTTTAAATACACCACAATTTTTTTTGTTATCCATTAACCTGTTGGTTGACATCTGAATTGTTTCCAATTTTTGGGCCATTACAATAAAGTTACTATGAACATCCTAGTACCAGTCTTTGTTTGAAGATAATCCTTTCATTTATCTTGGGTATCTATCACAGAATTGCTGGGTCATAGATTAGGTATATATATTTAATTTTTTAAGAAACTGCCAAACTGCTTTTCAAATTTGTTAAACTATGATTCATTCCTATCAGAAGTGTATGAGAATTTCAGGTGTTCCGTATCCTTGCCAAGAAGGAGTTATATACCATAGGAAAACATGTTGTTAATATTAATTCATTCCCATGGATGTGGCCCCATTGTAAGTTAAATCTCTTCAAGTTAAGGTATGGCCCAAATGAATCAAGTTAGGCTTTAATGCAGATTACTGGAGTCCTTCATAAGCAGAGAGTAATTAATATGAAGAAAGAAACCACAGAGAACAGCCAGAGCTTGAATTCAACAGAACCCAGAAAAGAAAGGTTAAGATGCCATCATGTGCATTACTATGTAACAGAAAAACCAAGGAACCCCAGAGATTGCTGGGTAGCCAGAAGATATTGATTCTGGGAGGAAGTAAACCTTCTATTCTCTGAAATGGTTAGTCAATAAATTCCTGATGTTAAACCAATACATTTATGGAAATTTTTCAGTAGCCAGAAAACTAAAACAGTTTTTGGAACCAGAAGGTGGGTGCTGCCATGACAAATAGCTAAAAATGTGGAAATGACTTTGGGATTGGGTAATAGGTTAAGACTGGAAGGACTGTGAGGCACTTGCTTTCAACAGACTATTGTGAGGCACCTGCTTTCAAGAGATCTGTAGAAATATGGGTGCTGAAAGGTTCTTCTGATGAGGTCTTAAAGGGAAATGATAAATGTGTTATTGAAAATTGGGGGAAAGATGATCCTTGTTATAAAGTGGCAAGATAACTTGGTAAAAGTATGTTCTGATGTTGGACTGAAAGTGGAACTTGTAAGCAGTGAACTTGGATATTTTGCTAAGGAGATTTCCTAGCCAGGTGAAGAAGGTGCAGCCTGGCTTCTTGCAGCTTATGGTAAAATGCTGAGAATTAAACTCTTAAACACAAAGGAAGCAGAAAATAATGATTTTGAAAATTGTCAGCCTATCCAGATAGTGTGCTCTGAGAATAGGGCCAAAAGTCGTTCTATCAGGTACAACCGTGAGCTTTCAGAAAATGAGTCTTCAGAGAACAGAGCTCCATATGAGGGTTTAACAGATCAATGCTTTTCCTAAAGATGGTGTAGTTGGACATGGACCTACGTCAAACATCTAAGAAGAAGTTGGGATCAGAAATTCTGTTATCCAGGGGGGATCTGTCAAAAGTTCTATTGTCTGATAGTCAGACCTGCTTGAACTGCATACAAAGTCAATAATGTTTTTGCAAAATTTATATACAGAACTACTGCCATCCCGGACTGAAAGAGACAGAGAAAGGATGAATTGAAGGAAGAGTGACTTCAAAGAAAAAACCATGGGAGGAAAGGTCTGGATGAAAAAGATCTCCTTGGGCAAGAAAACAGACCCATCCACATGTGCTGAAAGGGTGAGTCCACCCCCGCACTTAGAGTGGGCAGGCTTTTCATCCCTTGTTTAGGGAGAATGCTGCCACCTCAATACTGGGAGATGGGGAGACCTGTGCCACAGTGCTCATACAAAACTTGGCCACCGTCCCCATGCTCAGAAAGGGTGGGACCTACACTTTAGTGTTTATGGAAAGCATGGAACTCAGAAGAGAAAGTAGAAGACACTGTCATGTGCGTTGCTAGGTGACAGAAAAACCAAGGAACTGCAAAGATTGTTGGAAAGTCAAAAGATACTTACCATTTCTGTTTTTGTTTTATTTCTTTTTCTGTTGTCTTTTTATATCTTTTTCTGAATTGATGCAAATGTTCTAAGAAATGATCATGATGATGAATATGCAAAAAACTATTGCTTTCCTATTTCTTTGCTTTGTATATATGTTATACTATAAAATTTAAAAAGTTAAAAAAAAAAAGATACTTACCATGGGAGGAAGCAAGCCTCTGAAACTGTGAGCCAATAAATTCTTGTTATTAAGTCAATCCATTGGATAGTTTTTGTTTTAACAACTGAGAAACTAAAACACTTGGAATGGTCATTCTTTTAATTTTAGCCATTCTAATAAGTGTGTAATAGTATCTTATTGTAGTTTCAACTTATATTTCCCTAATGGCCAATGATGCTGAGCATATTCTCATGAATTTACCATCCATACATCTTCTTTTACAAAGAGTCCATCCAAATATTTTGCTCAATTTTTTATTGGGATATAAGTTTTCCAATTATGGGGCTTTGAAAATTCTTTATATATTCTGGATTCAAGTTCTTTATCAGATATGAGATGTGCAAACATTTTTATCCTAGTTTGCGACTTGTCTTCTTATTCTCTTAACAATGCCTTTCTAAAAGAAGTTCTTAATTTTGGTGGAGGTACAATTCTTTTTTTTATGGATTATACATTTGCTGTTATTCCTTGAAATCTTTGTCTAACCCCAATCCCAAGGGTTTTCTCCTTTATTTTCTTATAGGAGTTTTATAATTTTAGGTTTTACATTTAGGTTTATAATCCATTTTGAGTTAATTTTGGTATATGATATGATTATGAATCAAAGTTTATTTTTTGCTTATGGATAACCAATTTTTTCAGCACCATCTGTGGAAAAGACTACTTACTATTTCTCCATTAAATTGCTTTTCTATCTTTGTCTAAAACCAATTGGACATATATATTGTGGGTCCTTTTGTGAACTCTCTTTTCTGTTCTAATGCTCTATTTTCCTGGCTTGGCTCCAGTGCCACACTGTAGTAATTGCTGTGGCTTTATGTTAAGCCTTGAAATCAGGTAATGCAAGTACTCTAAATCTTTTATTGTTTTTTAGAATTGTTTGGCCATTCTAATTTTTTGGCTTTCCATATAAAATTTAGATTCAGCTTGTAAATATCCACAAAAAAAGTTATGCTGAAATTTCAATAGAGGTTTTATTGCATCTAAAGATTAAATTGGGGGAAGGAGACATCTTAGTACTATGCATCCATATTAGCAATCCATGATTATGGTATAGCTCTCCATTTCTCTAGGTCTTTTAAAATTTCTCTCAGCAATGTTTTACAGCTTCCAGTATATGGGCCATGCATATATTTTGTCAAATTTATTTCTAAATAATTCTTATTTTATTATACCATCATATATAATATTTTATTTCCATTTCCAAGAAACATGATTGATTTTCTATACAGTTATAGATACATTTTTTATGTAGTGATATTGCATACTGAAGATTTTCCAGATGTTTTTTCTGTTATCAATTTTTTTTTTTATTCATTGTGGTCAAATAAATCCAAGTGTATGACTTGGATCTTTTAAATTTTTTGAAACTTTATGTGTCTCCCAGAAGCCAGTTTATTTTGGTAAATCTTCCATATGTACTTGAAAAAAATTTTATATTGTGTTGTCTGGAGTATTATATTAGTATCAGTTAAGCAGGTTACTTGATAGTTGTTTTCGTTTGCTAGGCTACTCAAAGCAGATACCATTTAACGGGTTAGCTTTTTTTTTCATCACGTAGTTGTATATTCATCACCATGATCATTTCTTAGAACATTTGCTTCAATTCAGAAAAAGAAAAAAAACTCATACGTACCATACCCATTACCCCTTCCTCTCATTTACTGCTAGTATTTCCATCTACCCAATATATTTTAGCCTTTCTTTCCCCTATTTTTTCTATACCCCTTACCACTCCCTATTATTGATCACTAGCATTTCAACCTACTAAATTTATTCTAACATTTGTTCTCCCTATTATTTATTTATTTTTAATCCATATGTTTTACTCATCTGTAAATAAACAGAGCATCAGACAAAAGGTTTTCACATCTGTAGATACTGTAGATAAACGGAGCATCAGACACAAGGTTTTCACAATCACACAGTCACATTGTGAAAGCTATATCATGATACTACCGTCTTCAAGAAACATGGCTACTGGAACACAGCTCTACATTTTCAGGCACTTCCCTCTAGCCCTCCAATATACCTTAACTAAAAGGGTGATATCTATATAGTGCATAAGAATAACTTCCAGGACATTATTCTTGTCAGACATTGACAGTCTCAGCCACTGACACTTTATTTTGCCTCATTTCTCTCTTCCCCCTTTTGGTCAAGAAAGTTTTCTCAATCCCTTGATGCTGAGTCCCACATCATTCTAGGATTTCTGTCCCACATTGCCAGGAAAGTTTACACCCCTGGGAGTCATGTCCCATGTAGAGAGGGGGAGGGCAGTGAGTCTTGCTTGCACTGGGTTGGCTATTAACAATAAGGGTTTTGTTATACTTATTGGTTTGAAACTGTTAAGTACGCCAGAAAAGCCATGCTCTTTTAATGCACTCTTATGGGTACAGACTATTATGGGTGGAACCTTTTGATTATGTTGATTCCATGGAGAATTGACTCATCCACTTGTGGATGGTACCTTTTGATTAGATGGAGATGTGACCCTGCTTATTCAAGGTGAGTTTTAATCTGCATATTGGAGTCCTTTAAGGGGAGATATTTTGGAGAAAGTTGAGATGCTTGGAGACAGACAGAAGCTCAGAGAGGAGGCCACTGGATCCAAGAGCTGAAAGCAATGAATACTGGGAGCAAAGGGCCAGCAGACAGCACTATGTGCCTTCCCATGTGACAGAGGAACCTGGATGTAAATGGCCTTTCTTGAATGAAGGTATCCTCTTGCTGATACATTAATTTGGACATTTTCACAGCCTTGGGACTGTAAATTTGTAACCTAATAAATCTGCTTTTAACAAGCCAATCCATTTCTGCTATATTGCATTCCAGCAGCATTAGCAAGCTGAAACAATGACTTACAGTTTTGAAGCTGAGAAAAATGTCCAAATCAAGGCATCATCAAGTAATGCTTTCTTCTCAAAGACTGGCTGCCAGTAATCCTTGACCCCTTTGCTACATGGCAAGGTACATGTCAGCATCTGCTAGTCTCTCCCTTCTCTTCCCAGTTTCATTGCTTTCAGCTTCTTGCTTCTGTGGCTTTCTCTCTCTTTGTCTGAGTTTCATTCTCTTATAAAAGACTGCAGTAAGAGGATTAAGACCACCCTGGGTAACACGTTAATTGAAACAACCTCATCAAAAAGTCCTACTTACAATGGGTCCATATCCACAGGAATGAGTTAGTTTTAAGAACGTGATATTCTGGGGTAGATGCACTTCCAAACTACTACAATAATGTTTGTTCAAGTTTATTTTGTCCTTGCTGATTTTCTTTCCACTTCATTTATTCGTTATTGAGAGAGTGGTATTGAAATTACAATTTTAATTGTGGATATTTCTATTTCTCCTTGCATTTAATTAGTTTTTTCTTTATGTATTTTGAAACTCTGTTGTTGGAAACATACTGTTTATGACTGTTATGTCCTCTTGATTAATTGACTCCCTTATCATTATGAAATGACCTTCTTTGTCCCTGATAATAGTCTCTGCTCTAAAATTTGATTTATCTGACATTAATATAGCCACTCCAGCTTTCTTTCGATTAGTGTTAGCATGATTTTTTTATTATTTTATTTTTAAGTATTGTGTCTTTATGTTTAAAATGGGGTTATTGTGGGTTGCATATAGTTTTGTCTTGTATTTTTATGCAATCTTACAATATCTGACTTTTAATTAGGATGATCATTCATATGGCTGAATTTAAACCTACAATCTTGCTATTTTTTTTCTACTTGTCCCAATTGTTCTTTGTTATTTTCTCCCACTTATTTCCTGCCTTCTTGTGGATTGAACTCTTTTTTATTCCATACTGTCTTCTTTTCTGGCTTATTGCTTTAACTTTTCATTTGCTCATTTTATTGTTTTCTTAGAGTATATGGCATACATATTTAAATTATAATACTCTACCATCAAATAATATTATATTATTTCACATATAAGAACTTTATATTAGTATACATACATATTTCCCTTCCTGCTCTTTGTATTATTTTTGTCACACATTTTACTTCTACATAGGTTGTAAACATCAAAATACATCGTTACTGCTTTTGTTTCAACAGTCAATTATTTTTTAAAGGGATTTAAGTAAGAAAAATATTTTATGCTTACACATGCTTATTTCCATTTGTTTCTTTTCATTTCTTTGTGTAGATCCAGAATTTCATCTATTGTAATTTTCCTTCTGCCTAAAGATCTTCCTTTACTTTTCTTATTTTGATGGTCTTCTCATGAGGAATTCTTTCAGTTTTTTTATATATGAAAAATACTTTATTTTTGAAAGATATTTTCACTTGGTGTATAAATTCTACATGGTTGGTTTTTAGTACTTTGAAGATATTTCTGCACTATTTTCTCACTTGCATTGCTTCCTGTGAGAAATCTGCTATTGTCTTTATATTTGTTCCTCTGATCTTAATGTACCTTTTCTTCTGCTTTTAAGATTTTCTCTCTATCAGTGGTTTTGGGCAATTTAATTCTGTTAGGCCTTGATGTGTTTTTCTTTATATTTTCTGTGCTTGGGGTTCATTACACCCTATACATCTGTGGGTTTATAGTCTTAAATAAATTTGAAAAAAATTAGCCATTTAATTTCTTCAATTATTTTTATCCCTATTCCTTTCAAGGATGCCAATTATACATATCATGACATTTTGAATAATATTGCTTCGGTTATGTGATGCTCAATTTCTTTTTTCCAGTCTTCTTTGTCTCTGAATTTAATTTTGGACAGTTTCTATTGCTATGTTTTCAAGTTTACTAATCTTTTCTTATGCTATATCTATTCTGCTATTAATCCAATCCAATGTATTTTTCATGTCCAATATTGTTATTTTCATCTCTAGAATTTCAGTTTGGGTATTTATAATATCTTCCATGTCTCTAATTAATATTTTAAATCTTTCCTCTAGCTTCTTGAATATACAATCATAATCATGATCAATTTATTGATTTTTCTCACCATTAAGGGATGCATCTTTCTACCACTTTATATACTTGGCAATTTTTTGTTGGTTGTTAGACATTATGAATTTTACCTTATTGGATGCTGGATATTTTTGTATTTCTGTAGATATTCTTGAGATTCATCTTGGGATGTAACTGCTTATTACTGCCACCTGGTTTTGATGGGTGTTGTTAAATCATCTAATTTGTAAAGGTAATCCAGAAAACTCAATGTTTTCCATGAGATATTTTCTGATTTTTAAAACAACTTTAAAAATTACACACACTGAGGGTGGACCACAGTGGCTCAATGGCAGAGTTCTCACCTGCCATGCCAGAGACCTGGGATTCCCAGTGCCTGCCCATGCAAAACAATAAAAAAATTTAAAAAAATTAAAATTAAAATTAGACACACTGAAGGATTCAGAGAACACAAGTCAGTGGGCTGGGCCCTGGCTCACCATTTGATAACTCTTTGGGCTTACCTCATTCAGGGGAAGTCTGTATTTTGCAACTTCTCTGATATTGTTGTATAAAGAGTTGATCTCCCTTTATCAATTTGGCAGGGTTGTGCTGAGGTAAAAAAAAAAGTGAGAGGTAGAAGAAATCAGATCATCTTCTGTTATTTTAGTTTAGACTGTATTAAATTCTCTTTTTTCATCAAAAACAGTTGAATATTAGCAGTTTCAATAAGTTTTGCTAATAGATTTATCTATGAGTAAAGTAACCCTGCACATAGTCTTTTGATCCAGAGTCAGGCAATTCTTGATATTTAGAAGTTGGAGATAGAGTATTTGATGGGATAGATTAATTGTTGTTATCTATAGACCCTAAACCATAAAATGGCTCAAACACAGTAAAAGTTTACTTCTCACTTACACACACAGTCCAGAGACTTTCAGGTTGCCAGGCGGCTCTGCACAACACATTTTTCAGGGACCAAGGCTAAAAGACAGGGTCTTCCATCTTCAATATTCAAACTTCAGGTCACTCAATGTATCAATTTCCAGCAGTAGAAGGGAAAAAAATGGAAGGTTTCCATGGTAATAACCCACATCATTCTTGCTCATATTCCATTGCAATGGACACTGGAAATGTATTTTCATTGTCTACCAAGAAAGAAAAGGAAATGGATTGATCAGCAGCCAATCTCTGCCACATAAAGTCAGGTCTACAGTAGTTTGCAGTGAGATTAAAACTTAGAGAATTAGGCAATCAAACTTTAGGAAGTTTCTACGGCTCTTACAACTCAGAAGTCAAGCAAAGAATTGGGAAAGATAGGCAACTCATAGAATTTCAGATTTGGAAGAAATGTTTTGAGCCATTTTGTTGATCAACCCTCATGGTGATTGGTAGAAAGATCATGGACTTCACTAATAATTAGTTCTCTGACCTTGGGCAAGCTTTAATTTAGTTGAGCCTTACATTACCTTTCTATTACATTTTTTACTTAATTGTTGTTTGCAAAAGGTGTTCTGGTTAATTTATTATGCAAAAGGTAGAAAGATTAATTGGAGATTTAAAATATCTATCTTTTAGTATTGTTCTAAGAATTTGAGACAATATTTGTAATATGTGACACACACAGTCGTTACCAAATGCCAATCAGATGGTTATCCAGGCTCTGTGAAGGCATCTCCATGGACTGAGACTTCAATCTTTCCAGTGCTGGCCTTTCCATTGCTATGCATAGTGACAGCCAAAAATCTTCCTTGTGTTTAGCAAGATCTGTTTTCTCATTTGTGTCCTACTTCTATCCACTAAGACCGTACAAAACAAGGCTAGTTTTTCTTCCATCTACGAGTTCTTCACATATTTGAAAATAGCACTCCTACTCTTTACTACTCTAAAAGTCAAATCTTTCAAGCTCTTCAACTATGATCCGTTGCTATTGTGGATGCTCACATCTGAAAACCTCCTGTTTGTCTTTCATAGATGGGTATATTATACTTCAAGTAAGATCTACCCAGCATAGATTAAAGTAGTATCATCAACTCTTTCATTAAGGAAATGGAATAGTCAGGGTTAGGATATTAATTTTGCTACTATAACAAATACACCCCCAAAATACAATGGTTTGACTAAGAGAGAGTATGTTTCTTCTTCTTCTAACAGTCCAGAAAAAGGAAGGTGGCCCAGGACAGGAAGGTGGTTCATTACCCCTAAGATTGTCCAGGTACCTACGATTTTCTATTTTAAAGCTATTCTATCACCTGGGGGATATTGCTCTCATTGCATGGTTACAGCTGGCTTACCAACACGATGTCCAGATTCTACCCTACTGGGAAGGAGAAAGAGAAGAAGTGGAGGGTAGGCAATATTCTTACATGAAAGTGAATAAAAGTTGCACTCATCACTTCTGCTCACATTGCAATAGTGAGAATTTAATCACGTGGTCATAACCAACTGCAAAGGAGACTGGGAAATGTAATTTATATTTCTCAGGCTAGCAGAAATGGGTGAAACTAGGTATGTTGCTAGAAATAGAAGTGGGTTCTATTAGTAAAAAGAACAAAGGGAGAATGAAGACAAGGAAAATTAAGAGCCTCTGCCATGAGAAATTATACAAAATTAAGGAAAGAAGCCCCATGAAATTAAAATAAATTAGGAATAACTAGCCAAAATAAGTAAAAATTGCTAAAATGAAATAGGGGAAAGTAATAGGGTATCTGTAGCTTAGCCTAATGGCAAGCTAGAAGGTAACATGACAAATGGTTAAACAAATTGAATTGTAGTTGCTGTCTAGAAAATAAATGTCTAAACTTGGTAGATGTTTAAGCAGAAAGTTGAGTTAAAGGTTTTAACTTTAAGTACTATATTTTATAGCTCTGAAACAATCTAGTGTAAATAGACTTTCCTAGAAAAAAAAAGTAAGACACCTCTATGAAATGAAAAAAGTTACCATCTTTCCTATTCTCCAAGGAAGAGTGAGAATGGCTGAACTAAACAGGACTTTCTGAATCCAGTTACCCTATGCTCAGAAGAATGGGCAATTTAATCTGGAAGTTCCCAAAAATTGATTAAATAAAAATGCAACAAATTGGGGAAAACAAACATTTTTAAAATTTAAAGTGGAGTGGGAATAATTACGGAAATACGCTAAATGGCTAACTTGGTTTCTGGTGGTTTCTTGGGGTTTTAAGATTCCATTTTCATGATTCATTGGCCACAAATCACTGAAAATATATGCTTCAGGCTAAATGCATAAATCCCCATCAGCTTTTAGTAGGACTTAAATATTGGCATTTGGAAGAAAGAATTTTTCCCCTTATAACAACAATCAAGCCCCAATATTATTGTTGAAAATATGACTCCAGGTGTATTTCCTATTGATCATTAGTCTTTTGAGGAGCATCACCATGCTTACTAACTTAATTGCTGTTATAGAAGAGAAGTAAATGCTAGAATCACCATATTTTATGTTCTCCATTACAAAATTATAGTTGATGTCTAGTACAATAGCAAGAAGCAATGTCTGAGAATGCATAGTGTACTGGGCTGAAAAATAGAGCTGTACGTGCTTCATACTCAACAGCCTAATGTAATGCCAACATTCCCATGAGTAAACTTTCTATTAGGATCACTTTCTAGAAATGAATAGAAGTTTTCAAATCTGAAATCATGCTGTGAAATAGAAAGATCCCCATGCTAATGGGAGAAAGAAAAACTTTGGAATTTAAAAGTTAATGTAATTAAAACAACAACAAAAAGTTAATGTAAAGGCAGTTGCTCAAAAAGGGTTTCATTTGCTTCTCCAAGCATCTGTTATATGGGATTTCTTTCTTTCCCCAGAGATAATTCTCAATAACCTCCTTCTAGAGCCAGAGCTTTGAAGTCCTCTGCACACCTGTGTAGATTATAAAGTAGGGACGCTGATCTTCCACACCCAAACTCTAAATTCACAATGCAGGCTGACAGTTAAGACATGCCCTCTAGCATCTTGCTTAAAAGTTAACCCAACCTTGATATAATCTCCTGAAATGGTTAACCCTTGCCCGGATTTAACATATATTCTCCATGCTGAAGAAAGAGAATAGACTTGATTTATATGGTTTACAACTTTTTTCAACACATACTTTTCTGGGTAGGTAGGCTTTTGCAATAGGTGATCTCAGAACATTCTAGAGGTTTTCTGAGTGTCCCTTGTTCTTTATTCAGTTGCCAAGAGAGACAAAATGAGTATTTCCAATAGGTCCTTCTAGCTCTTTGGCTTCTTGGGTTTTGAATTAACATGCTATTGTTATTATATGGCAATCTTTCCAAAATTGGCTGTTACAGCCTTTGCCCATTCTCTTTCTCCCCAGGCATTCCCACTCCTTATCCTGTGTGAACTCATTGGGGACTGAGATAGTTCCTCATGTCGATGCTCGGATGGGACTATGGTATTACAGGTAGAATGCAAGAGGCATGAAGTGGGGCAAAAGCTAAGAAAAAATACTAGGGCCTATGTTGGGCTGGGGAATCCTAAGACCAGGAGTCCAGAGTCCAAGCACCAGGGGATCAAAGAGCTGGATAAATTGGTCAGGTACAGTCAAGGGCAAATAAGCAAGGAGAACTTGATTCTGAGCCAAATGCTTGCCCTAGGCAGGAAGCTCCCTTACATGCTTCCAGCTTGGGTGGGGCCCAGACTTGGACCCAGCCAGCCGAGGCCTGACAGGTGCAGGCAGAGAAGTGGTTGCCCCTGGCTCATGTAGATGTGTAGGTGGAAAGTCAAGGCAAGCACCTGGTTCCTGAATACAGTCCTGGTTCAGATCCAATGCCATTTTCTGACTCCATGAACAATGAACTCCTTGCCTCCTTCCTTGGAGTCCAAGGATCCCTCTTCCCAACCCATTTCACTGTCTGGCCTTTATCTTGTGATTTCAGCCTTGGCATAGTTCCTAGGCTAGTTCTAATGTCGTCCACATGTCAGATCAATCCTACTCCTGTTACTGATAGAACAATAGGTAAGGATCTTATTCCCCTCTTGATTTCTTAAGAAGTAGGATTTTTTTCTTTTCTGTGCCCCAGACATACTATTTTCAACCTCTGGTTAAGATGACTCTCTAGGCAGTAGGCACACTCTTGTCACCATGAGTACTATATTTAAAAATCCTTCTTTCAGCCTGTCCCTTCAATTCCTGCCTCTGGCTTTTACTTATACGAGTACACAATGACGTGCAGAAGATCTGGCCAGAATCCTGAAACTCAGAACCCGCAATCGGCTCCCACCATCACAAAAGATCCGGACACCCAGGGGACACCCTTCTCTTTGTTCCCTAGCCCTTCTCCCAGCTCCTCCCTGTGAGCTGGATTGGCTATGTGTGAGCCTGTTGACCCTGAAATGGAGGCAGCCTAAAAGGCTTCTCTAAGTTTCCTTTCTCCTGACCCCCAACTTAGTTCCATCACCACTGTCCCCACCACCACCACCAAGATGGATGTTGCCTCAGCCTCTTTCACTGTAACTGTCTTATGAAATGGACCCAAACAAGAGACAGTAAAGAGAGAATTGAGATTATTGGCCAACTACTCTGAGTTATAAATTTCATTTCCTCCCACAAATAGCATATTGCTGCAGAATCCATTCTCTATCATGGCAACTTTAGAATTCCCTACCTTTGTGAATGGAATTTCTTTTCCCAGAAAAACATGCATATATACATGTAATTTGCCTACAATTTTAGGGTGCCCATGGAGCCCCTGAACCCCTCAATGAACCCTGGATTAAGACTCTGCCTTTGGTGTAAGTGCATGCCTTCTGACCCAGATACATCTACGTTTAGACATGTATACCAGTTCATTTCTGTCAATTTTGATCTGAAGCAATTTTCCAGCAAGTTCTCTTGTTGTGCAGCTTTGTGTGCAGCTCTTCTTTCCATTCCTTCTTTGAATAGTCATGTGCATGTTATCATCTTCCACATCTTCCTTGTGATCAACACCTTGGACCTTTTCAAGGAGACATGTTAGTAGGGAGAAATCAAGTTTTGTTGGTTTGAAGCTTATGTAGTTTGGGGAGCCCTCTTTAAGGAAGAGAATACAAAAATACCTTAGTACTGAAAATTTTACTAAAAAAAGATGACCAAATGAATGTACCTCAGAAGGACCTCTGCCAATTAGGGGCCAAGGTTTAAGCTTCATTAACTCCATGGTAAATCCCCCTCTTGATCCCAACCTGGGTTTCCTTGCTCAGAGCTCCTGTGTTTTACGTTCAGGACAATATTTTTTTACATGCAGCTCAGAGTTCCTGTAGTTTTATGTTCTCAAAATTCCTGCACCTTACTACACTGAGCACAACAGTAACAGTTTATTATGATTAATTAGATTTTTAAATAATTCCTCACCACTTAATTAAGAAGGATCCCTTGGAGTAAAACACCAACTAAATAGTCTTTATTTTATTAATACCCTCTGCTTGATATTAGAGGAAAAGATGAGACAAGGAATGTGATGTTTGTTGGTTTTCATTCTTCCTAGAGGTTATAAGAAAATAACAGTACAGCAGAATAATTTCCTGTTTGTTCCTATAAAACTTCCCCATTCTCTGATTTGATCAGTGACTGGAAAAATATTTGCAAGCCCCCTTCAGGGAATGGTGAGAACGGGGAGAAATTCAACTTCCCCAAGTTGAATTCTTGATATTCTCACAAGCAGTGTGGACAACCAAAGCTATAAGCTGAGCCCCCAGTCTTGGGGCTTGTTCATATGAAACTTAACCCCACAAAGGATAGGTCAAGTCTACTT
>PVIY010021539.1:0-42270 GCA_004026745.1 Myrmecophaga tridactyla | reverse complement strand
GGGGAAAACTTCCCAACTCTTATAAAAGACATAAATATGCAAATCAAAGAAGCCCAATGAACCCAAAATAGAATAAACCCAAATACACCTAATCCAAGACACATACTAATCAGTCTGTCAAATGTTGAAGAAAAGCAAAATGTTCTGAGAGTGGCAAGAGAAAAGCCATGCACCACATAAAAGGGAAACCACATAAGATGGAGATCAGACTACTGAACAGGCACCATGGAGGTGAGAAGGCAGTGGTATGAAATATCCTGAAAAAGAAAGAATTCCAGCCAAGAATTCTTTATCCAGCTAAGCTGACCTTCAAAATTAATGGAGAGACTAAAATTTTCAGACACACAAAGTCTGAGAGAATTTATCAACAAGAGACTGGCCTTACAAGAAATTCTAAAGGGAGTTCTGTCTGCTTAAAACAGAAAAACAGGAGCGAGAAGTCTGGAGGAGGGCACAGAATGGAAGAGTACTAGTAAGGATAGCTTAAAGGATAAAAAAAAAAGAAAGAGGAAAAGGAATACATAGATCTGGCAAATAAAAAACAAAGGATAAGATGGTAGAATCAAGAAATGTCTTTACAGTAATAACTTTGAATGTTAGTGGACGAAACTCATCAATTAAAAGATACAGATTGGAAGAATGGATTGAGAAATATGATCCATCTATATGCTGCTTAGAGACTCATCTTAGACCTAAGGATACAAATAGATTGAAAATGAAAATATGGAAAAAGGTGTTCCACGCAAGTTGTAACCAAACGAAAGCAGGAGTAGCCATGCTAATATCAGACAAAATAGACTTTAAATGTAAAGACATCATAAGAGACGAAGGACACAATATCATAATAAAAGGGACAATTCACCAAGAAGAGGCAAACAATGGCAAAACTGAAGGAAGCAATAGGTGATTAAACAGTAATAGTGGGAGACTTCAATACACCACTTTCCTCTATAAACACAACAACCAGACAGAGGATCAACAAGGAAATAGAGAACTTAAACAATTTGATAGATGAATTAGACCTAACATATATAGATTTTTATACCCCAAAATACCAGGATATACATTCTTCTCTAGTGCACATGGAACATGTTCCAGGATAGATCATAAGCTGGGGCAAAAAGCAGGTCTTCATAAATTTAAAAAGATTGAAAATTTTCAAAGTACTTTCTCTGATTCAGTAAAGTGGAAGGATAAAAGATTAATGTGCAAAAATCAGTAATGTTTCTATACACAAGGAATGACCTAGCTGAGAAGACAATTAAGGAAAAAAATCAATTTAAAATAGCAAATAAAATAATCAAGTACCTAGTAATAAACTTAACCAGATATGTAAAGGAGCTATACATAGAAATTTACAAAACATTACTAAAAGAAATTAAGGATCTAAATGAGTGGAAAGACATTATCTGCTCATGGATAGGAAGGTTAAATGTAGTTAAGATGTCAATTATACCTAAATCAATCTAGAGATTCAATGCAATACCAGTCCAAGAACCTACTTTGAAGACTTGGAAAACCTAGTTATCAGATTCATTTGGAAGGGAAAGAGGCCTCAAATAGCTAAAAATATCCTTAAAAAAATAGAAGAACTAAGTGGGAGGACAGACACTTCCTGATTTAAAGCTTATTGTAAAGCCACAGTGGTCACAATAGCATGTATATCTGGCACAAAGATAGAAGAATTGACCAATGGAATTGAGTCAAGAGTGCAGAAATAGAACACTTAATCTATGGTCAATTGATCTTCAACAAAGTCCACAAATCCACTGAACTGGGACAGAATAGTCTTTTCAATAAATGGACATGGGAGAACTGGATATGAATAGCCAAAAGAATGAAAGAGGACCCTTACCTTACACGCTATACAAAAATTAACTCAAAGTGGATCAAAGACTTAAAAATAAGAGCTAGTGCCATAAAACTCCTAGAGGAAAATATAGGGAAACAACTTCAGGACCTATTAATAGGAGGTAGCATCTTTATACCCAAAACACAAGCAACAAAAGAAAAAATAGATAAATGGGAATTCCTCAAAATTAAATGTTTCTGTGCCTCAAAGGACTTTGTCAGAATGGTGAATGAAACTTGGGAACATTATGTGCTGCAAAATAAGCCAGAAACAAAAGAACAAATATTGTATGGTCTCTTTAGGAAAAACTTATAAGAAAATTGGGGCCTGGATTGTAAGTTCTTATAAATGTTATTTCTAGATTTTGAGATGCTGTGCTATATATGTGTAACCTGGTATCTCCCTGGAGCTTTGGCTTACAGTGTGACACCTAAGACTCAGGTTGGAGTTCTGCAGCTCTGAAAGTCAACATTGCTACATTCAACAACTGTCAAAGAAACCAAAAGAGAGAACAGACTTCAATTAGAGATAAGAACAAAGCCAGTCTGGTCAGGACTAAGGTAAATTAGAATACAAGGTTAAGGATGGCATTGTCTGTATTTTGGGAACTTCACCTACTACACCTACTACATGAGACCAAAGAAAGATAAGTTTATTTTGTTCAAAACCTAAATTTTCTGTAGCATATAATCTAACTCAACCTGTCTGGATAGTTCATTTAAACAACCCAAACACATGGAGCCCAGAATGAGAATGAGGGCTTGTAATTCTGTATAGCTTAAGGTAATATCTGGATATATCCCAGAATATGTTCAGCAGGTAGTATCTGGATACATCCCAGAGTATGTTGGGCAGATAATTAAAAAGTATTGGCAATGTCCCTTGAGGGATGGGGAAAACATATGGAACTATTAAAATGTTTAAAAATGTTTTCCACCTGGGAAACCCCTGACACTATCTCAAACATTAGGTACTTCTAAGTCAAGAGGTGAAGCTCTTGATGTTGAGGCTTGCTCTTAAGAAGCTTATTTCTGTAGTGGAGAAGCTAAGCCTACCTACAATTATGCCTAAGAGTTACTGCCAGTAAACCTTTTATGATGCTCAGATGTGGCCTCTTTCTCTCTAAGCCCAACTCTGCAAGTGAAACCATTGCCCTCCCCCTTATGTGGGACATGACATCCGGAGTGAAAGTCTCCCTGGTGGCATGGGAGATGACTCCCAGGGATGAGTCTGGCCCTGGCATGATGAGATCAACAATGCCTTCTTGACCAAAAGGGAGAAACTGAATGTAACAAAATAAGTTATCAGTGGCTAAGAGTTCAAATAGTGTCGAGAGTCTATTTTGGAGGCTATTCTTACACAGGTTTCAGCTATATATTGTTAATTACCATAGTGTTCTAGTTTGTTAGCTGCTGGAATACAATATACCAGAAACAGAATGGCTTTTAAAAGGGGGAATTTAATAAGTTGATAGTTTACAGTTCTAAGGCTGAGAAAATGTTCCAATTAAAACAACTCTATAGAAATGCATCCAGGGAAAGATACCTTGGTTCAAGAAGGCTAATGAAGTTCAGGGTTTCTCTGTCAAGTGGAAGGGCACATGGTGAACACAGTCAGGGCTTCTCTCTCAGCTAGAAAGACACATGGCGAACATGGTGTCATTTGCTAGCTTTCTCTCCTGGCTTCCGGTTTCATGAAGCTCCCCGGGAGGCATTTTCCTTTTTCATCTCCAAAGGTCGTTGGCTGGTGAACTCTCTGCTTCATGGTGCTGCAGCATTCTCTGCTCTCTCTGAATCTCCCATTCTCCAAAATGTTTCCTCTTTTATAGGACTCCAGTAAACCAATCAAGACCCACCCAAATGAGTGGAGACATGTCGTCACCTAATCCAGTTTAACAACCACTCTTGACTAAATCACATCATCCAGGGAGATGATCTGATTACAGCTTCAAACCTACAGTATTGAATAGGGATTATTCTACTTTTATGAAATGGGATTTTGATTAAAACATGGCTTTTCTAGGGGGCATACATCCTTTCAAATCAGCACACACAGTTTGCCAAAACCCCAACCAAACCATTCCTATTTACCCTAAAGAACACTTAGGGCTCTATCTGAGATTCTACAAAAGTGTCATGCACTAAGCTTACTTCCCAGAAACCTACAACCTTCAGATGGTTCCTAGGCCAGGTAAGTCCTGAAATCCAGAGGGGCCAGGCTCTCCAAGAACATCAACTGGTTCCATTCCCCTATCCCATATTATCAACACCCCTTTGCAACATGAAAAATTTAGAATGGACATAACTCAAATACCCCTAAAGCTTGGGAGAAAAATCAAAGGAAAGAAACAGTTATAACAGTGAAGATAGGATTTAAGAAATGAGTATGACACTGAATCATTATATTGACATTTTTTTTTTTAGTCTCCTGTGTCTTGGAGCAGCTAGAAGGAAAAACCTGAAATTGTGGAATTGTAATCTACACCAAACTCTGAAATCTGTCCTATAAGGATTTGGTTACAATATGCTTCAAAATTTATTGCTTTTTATCTGTGTTATATTTCACAATAAAAAATGTTAAGAGAATATCCAAGGGACAAAGGAAAAGAGAAAAGAAGAGAGAGACAACATGCAAATCCACCCCCTGGTCTGACTCTCCATTGTGACTTTTGCAGCAGAAATCTGGAAATGATCCTTTTGAAGTCGGATATTTATTCTTGTTCCCAGCTCTTTGCTAGCCCCATGGAGTTACAAGAAGCTCAGAATCAGATATATGTGCTACATACATATATATTACACATATGTACACATGTATTTTCTTCTTTATGGTCAACAGCTCTTCTCATAAATATCTTTCTCACCTCAGCTGCACCTTTAGGATTCCTTAGGATAGGTCACTCTAATTCCTGCACTCACTGTGGAATTAATGGCAAGCATCTGCACAGGAAGGCTGCAAAGTAGTTCCCCAAGAATGGGTGAGGAAGGGACAGAGAAATAAATCAGGAAGCGTTTCCACCCAGTGACTGAAGGATGGACTAACTGAGGGAGCAATGTGGAGAGATATGAGCTCAAATCTGTCAAATCTGAATCCCCAACCTACCTCTAAGTTACATAATTTCTCATCCAGATCTGCATTTTATTCACCATTGAGTTTAATGGTGGTGAAAGAATGAACCTTTCTCAGGGAGTCCAAGTGAAAGGAAAGGATATGGAGGCTTTGGTTTCATTTCAGCAGGAGTATTTGTCTTCTTTGCCAGAGGTCCCCTGGGTTCTCTTTGCTTGTGAACTCTGTCCTTTTAGGATATGGTATAAACAATAGATCTTTCAACGCCAGCTCCTGGGGTTCTGGGATATCTTGTTTGGCCTTTTGGTTTTCCTCAGAGAAGTAAAAGTCCCCAACTGGCCCAGAGCCACAAGGATTTAGCATCCTGTCTCCAGGAGTAAGTCTGTACAAATACGTTAGCTTGAGCTGCTGACTTCATTCTCTTTTTTAAAACTTAGGGAACATTTTAGTTTGTAAAAGTCCACTGGACTTATCTTAGATAGCAAAGCCATTTTTGCTTAAGTTGCTGTTAAATTCCAATTTTCTTAGATTTCCTTCATCTTAAAACATGACACTTAACAAAGAGTACTTCTTAGTCCTCTAATTTCTTAGTATTGCTAGATACAAAAGGGGAAACAAAAGCAGGTCTTGTGTTATCAGTACACAATATTAGACTATGGGGGGTGTGAATTCTCTAATTTAACTGTGAGCTAAAGATTCTAAGTGTGTAGGAATTTGGAGAAGACAGAGATCATTTTAGGCTTCAGTTATCTGCAAAGGCTTTCTTGGGGCCTCCAGTCTCAGTCTAATGTTAAAGGGGCAAAAGTGACTCATCAAATACTAGCTAATAGCAAAGAGTGTGCATTTATCTGAAGCAGCATCCCTCTGTGCCCCATCCGCCCTCAAGGGCTAAAAGGGATGAGAGCAACAAGATTCTCATGGGCCATAGCTTGTGGTTTTAGATGAGAGATTTCCAAGAGATTTGTGTCTGTGATATTGATACCCTCCACCCTTGAGACGGCCAGAGCTCACTAGCAGGTTGCTTTCTTTTCTGTTTATCCCAGTGGGTCATATATATTATCTACGTGCGGTATGAGATGAAAACTGTTAGGAAGCACCATTCTGGATGTATCCCTCTTTTCGAGATCATTGGAAATGCATGGTCACAGTGACTTGTTTTTACGTCCGTAGTCCCAGGCAGACTGTAGTCTCTGTAAAGGTCGAGACTGTGTATGCTTCATTCACTGTTATGCCTCCATTCCCTGCCACTGTGCCTGGTATGTAGTATGTACCCAAAAACTCTTTGATGAGTGAATGAATGATTGAATAAAAGAGAAAGTCTAGGTCTTGAAGGATGAGTAAAATTTGGAAACATTTCCATGGGAGATGAACAATATGAATAGAGTCAGATATGATCATGATGTCAGCCAGGCACAATCTGTAGAGAAGCTCAGAGTCCTAGAATTGTTCATGTGTTGGAACAGAGGGAAATTATGAGGCCCCGTCATGTTGACCCAGCATTAACTTAATGCTGGATGAACGAAGAACCACGAAGCATAATTGCCCAAGAAAAAAGTCAAAATTAAAACAAACAGATGGTAATTGACACCACTAGTATTGATTTTTCTCTTAGCATTTAGTCTCAAGTCAGGCTTTGCATACCCTTCATGGGAAATTTCTCACATGGTCTGTATCCCAAGTCCAACAATTCCCAAATGTTCCCATATCATTTTCTAGCTCAAAGGCCCTCACTGAAATCCTTGGCAACCCCACGGGAAAAAAAATGCTCTGCCATCACTCATGATGTGAGAGTGAGAGGAGATGAATTTTGTTGTTTTCTTTACCTATATGCTGCTGACATTGTTTTCCACATGGAGAAAGTTTCTGGGCCACTATTTTTTATTCAAAACCCACCTCAAGTGTCACATCCTTACAGAAGTCTTCCTTGAGCTCTCTAAGTTTGAGTTAAATGCCCCTCTTCTGGTTATCACAGTATCATATGCTTATTGTTAATGATGAAATACCAACCACAACTAACATTATTGAACATTTAATATGTTCCAGGCACAATGCTAAATGGTTTATAAGCATTGTCTTATTCAAGTCTTGCCACAGAACCCTGTGGTAAACACTTTTTATTACAATTTCCATTTTACATATGAGAAGACTGGAGCACAGAGAAGTTGAGTGACTTTACTCAAGGTAACACAGAGGGTTCATCTGAGGCAGGAGCTGATGCTCTGAAGCATTATTATTTACATCTGAGAACATTACCACACCTTGCTGTAATGGTCTGGGTAGGTGTCTCCCTCCCTTCCCCTAGAATGTTAATACCATCAAGCCAAGGATCAAGTCTCATCTGCATCTCCAGTGCCTGGCACAGAGGTGGGTAAAAAACTGGAAAACATTTTAAATGAAGAGAAATGAAAACCCAGGCATCCACCAGATGGTGCTGTTGGAGTCCATGAAAAAAGTGCCTTCCGGGACTTTTCCTTTCCCACTCCTTTCCCACAGAATTTCGAAAGAACCCACATTGTTCTCTTTCCTTTTCCAGATAAAACTGAGTGGGTGGGAGAAATATTTTCAAGATAATGTTTAGGCTGTAATTGACACAAGTTTGGCAATTTAATATGTGACCTTATGGCTTGACCAAAAAAAAGAGGTTGACATTACTTGAACCTTTGAGATTCATGCTCATCTTTCAAAGATCTCGAAGTGGTTTTTGGGCCCTTGTCTCTGTTAAAAAGCTATAAATAAAATCTGAATTGACAAAAGCATTGAAGGAGGCCATGGAATGGAGCAGAAACATTTAGATGTTTCCGCCATTAATTAACCAGTAGGTGACTTCAAGCAAGTTCTTTTTTCCACTCTGGACCTCAGTATCCTCAGCTATAAAATAAGGTAGTTAGATGAGCCTTCCAACTCAAAGACATTTTTTTCCCCATTAGCCTCTCTACAAAGGACATTATAAAGCAGCATTATAGCATGATGGTAACAAAGATTATTGTCTCTGGTTCAAGCCTCACCTTGGTCACCTACTAGCTATGCAACATTTGGCAAGTTACTCAACCTCTCTGGGCCTCCGTTTCCTCATCTGTAAAATGGGAATGATATTGTCCCTATCTCCCAGGGATTCTGTAAGGATTAAGTGGGATAATGCATATAAATACTTAATACAGTGCTTGACATATAAGCCTTCAGGTAAAGCTTTTATTACATACAAATAACTGTCACAGTTTTAGCAACTTTCAAGAGTTTGGTTGTACATTTAACAGCCAGTAAAATGGAGGAAAAGGAAGCTTTAAATAATAAACCATAAATAGTCAGGTTTGAGTCTTTTATAAGTACACAAGAAAATGCATCTTACAAGTGCAAGACAAAGCAAAGTATGTGACTAAAGCAGAGAGATGCAAAAGTAACCACAAACAACTGGAATCTTCATACATTGTTGGTGGGAGTGCAAAATGATGCATCCACTTTGGAAAAAGGTCTGGCAGTTTCTTGCAAAACTAATCTTCCCTATGACCCAGCATTTCCACTTCTAGCTATTTACCCCAGAAAAATATGTCCACACGCAAAGATTTGTATAAAAGCATTCCTAACAGCTTTAATTAAAATAGGCAGAAACTGAAAACAGCCCAAGTATCTACCAATAGGAGAATGGATAAAGAAACTTTGGTGCAGTAATATAATGGAGTACTACTTGGTGATAAAAGTGAACAATTACTGATACATACAAGGTCATGGATGTTTCTCGAAAACATTATGCTGAGTAGACAAGTCTCCACAAAAAACGTGTTCATACTATACAACTGCCATTTATATGAAATTCAGTAACAGGCAAAACTAACTAATGGTGGGAAAAAATCAGAACAGTGGTTGCTACTGGGGGTGGGGGTGGGGGGTTGTCTGGAAGGGGCATAAGGAGACTTTCTGGATCAGTGGTACTGTTCTATATCTTAATACAAATTTGAGTTACACAAAAACACATTTGTTAAAACATAGCAATGCACCATTAAGGTTTGTGTACTTCATTGCACATAAATTTTGCCTTGAAATAAAAAGAGAATAATAAGCAAATATGAACTCTAGTTAATAAAATAGGCATGCTGAAAGTGCTTGGGTGTGACGTACTGGTTGTTGCAACTTATTTTGAAATGACTTCAAAATCAAAAAGAGAGAGAGAATGGATAGATAAATGTATAGAGGAATGGATAGGTGAACAGATATGTAATAAAGGCAGCCTAGTAAAATATTAATGGTAGATTCTAGTGGATCAGTAACAAGGTATCTGCTACAAAATCTTTCACTTTGCTGTATATTTGAAATTTTTCATGCTAAAATTTTGGAGGGAAAATGTAACCACAAAATTGCACATCCTGCATAGAGTGAATCTCTTTCCATATTCAAACTTATAAAGTTTCACTGGAGGAAAGTAGACCTCAGACATAGGTAAATATTACCTGAGTACCTACTATGTGTCAGACTAGGTGAGGAATACCAAGAGGAAGAATACAGAACCTGCCCTTGAAATGACTATAGGAACCATTGGACGAGCTTATCATATTACACATCACTGTTTTCTACACTGTGGGGTTGCAATGGAGACTGAGATTTCATCTAGTTGAGAAAATGTCTGGCATTGAAGACATGTTGGGTAGTTATTGTTGCAAATATGGTTAGAAGGCATCTTTGAGCCAGAGCACAGAGAGTGTTGAAGGCCATATTAAGGTGACCATTTGACAATCCAGTGGGACCTGTTCAAGAATTTTGAGCCACGGAGTCACATCCTTAGGAAATGGCTAGCAGAAAGGGCACCTGCAGAGATGTTGCTGCTTTACAGGTTTGGCGGGCAAGGGAGCTTTCCATGCACCTGCAATGAGCACAGCAATCAGGTGGGAACATGCATGGGCAAAGGAGTGTCTCAAGAATGACCCTAGGGCAGCTCTGAAGCCCAAACAAATGAGATCCTGGTTTGATCTTCTGGACAATGAAAGACTATTTAGTCTGTGTCCTTCTACTTCTTTGCTCCCTGATATGTGGCTCTGTAAGAGGCCATACGGTTGTCTATACCTAGGACTTATTATGACTGTTTGCTACTCCATTCTGATTGGAAAGTATCTAAGTTCTTCTGCTGTTATATGGTTTTAGTATCACCTCTACCCACCCTAAAGGGTTGTGTAAAGTTAATGATAATAATGTATATAATGGGCCTGGCATATAATAGGCATATAATAGGCTGATATCATCTCAATAAATGATATCAAGAACTGAATTTGAAGCTTTGTATGTGCCTGTCTTTTCCCTTAAAACTCTTCAACTGATTGGATTATCTTGTTGCTGGGAGATACGCCTTAGTTGATTGCAGATGTAATCAGCAACAGATGTAGTCAACTAACGATTTAATACATCAGCCTTCCAGTTTATCAACCAGCCACGAAATATCCTTGCAGCATTGGACAGACCAGTGCTTGCCTGACCAGACAACTGGGCTTCATCACTTGGCCAAGTTGACCTCAGAATCTAACCAGCACAGTCCACCCATTGTCAACTTGGCAGCTATACACATCACCTTGAATCATGCTTAATTTCCCAACAGAATACAATAACAGACATATGTTTCACCTAACTATACTCATCTATCCTACGTACAACCGGAAATGCACTACGTCTCTCTAGAATAGCGTGCAAGTCCTTAGGTAACATTCACTTTTAAACTTCATATCCTATGACTTCAATGCTATAACATGAACAACTTATATCATATGATAAGAGGAAAAAAAGGTATTTGCTTATGTATAAATGCAAGCATTTTTAGTCACCTCCTTTCCTACCTACCTGATGTATTAAACCACATATAGCAAGAGGTGTTAGTAATAGCACAAGTCTCTCTGTTTATCTAGGAGGAAATTTAAGGCAATGTGATTATCAAATACTCCTTTGGCTAGAAAGTAATGATTTTTGCTGGGCATGAAGGTCTCTTGCTGTGAACTGAGCAATGTCAGCCAAGGTGGCTGACAGATTGCACATCATGTGTTCATTCATATTTACCCCAAACAATGACAATAATTATTTGCTGAAAGAAGTGAATCCAGAGTCATGTACTCCTCTTCCGAGAAGAATCTTGCTTTGCTCATTATCATAAACCGGAAAGATGACTGAGTCATTTGCCAGTTTCATTATATCAGGAGACGTTCCATCCTGACAAGTTGTCCAGGGTTGTATAGAAGAAGAGAACCCAACCCAAAACTGTGCCATCACCTTTAGCACAGGACATAAATGAAATCCTTCTTGGTGTTAGCTCAAAAGTGGGAGAGAAAATCAGCTCCCTGAGTGTCAATCCAGACTTAGCAAAGAAGGGAGAAGGAGGGAGTGGCTGGATGGACTTCAGGATGGACAGATGATCCTAGATTATACAAATCCTTACAAATTTAAGGACCCAATGTAATCACAAAGGTTCTTGAATGTGAAAAGAGGGAGGCAGAAGAGGTCAGAGTGATGTGATGTGAGAAGGAGTTTGAAGCTGGAAGAAGCGGCTACAAACCAAGGAATAGGTGGCCTCTAGAAACTAGAAAAGGTAAGGAAACAGTCACAGCTAGAGCTTCCAGAAGAGAGCACAGCCCTGCAGACACCTTGGTTTTAGTCCAGGGAGATCAATGCAGGATTTCTGAATAGAGAACCATAGATGAAATATTCATGTTTCTTTAAAGCTCTGAGTTTGTAGTAATTTGTTTCAGCAGCAACAGGAAAATAATATAGTAGGGGAAATGTTGGGTCCTTGGTGTCATTTTCCAGAGAGGAGATGGCCATTATTTTAGAATTTTAACACTATTATTTTTATAATTTCATAACAATAAAAGAAATATACCACTAGCAAAAAGTATTATTCTTAATCGATGACAACCCCCTGTCACAGGAACATGTACGGTTTTGGAATAAACCTCCAAAAACAGGCTTATTTCCTGGGTGACCATACAAATTAATTCACCCTGCGTGTCACTGTTGGACACCAGGTGCTTTGAGTGGTTAAAAAAGGAAAGAGGGAACTCAGAGCTTTTAAAGATCTCACTGTCCTTGGGGGAGACAACATGAGGTCCTAAACGACTGGCACCTGCCCTCACCCCAGAGATGCAAGAATTGCAGGAGGTCGCAGGTGGTCCAGAGCACTTCTGGCCAGGAATCATGATGGCTTCATAGGTAGCATTTGAGTGATCTTAAGAATAGGTCATATGTGGACCAGTTTAACAAGGGTATAAATGCCTCTCTAGGTCAAAGATAGCTTTCGGCTTATTTGGATTTTGTTGTTTGTTTTTAAATTTTTTAAAATAGCATGTTAACAAAAAACTGACTTTCACAAATTAGTGAAGAATATTTCTTTAAAAAGTTTTCAAAAATAGTAATATAATTAAGACACTAAAACTGTCTCTGCTGAAAAAGGCAAAGTTACTTTTAGTAGTCTGATTTTTTCATCCATACAGAAAGTAGATGTATTATGCCTTGTCTCCAATCACTTTCTCTTAAGTCTCTCTTCTCCCCATTTTCTTAAGGGATGGGTCGGTCAGGAGATCATTCTTAGACCTGAGGACCCCACTTGCTGTACCAAGCTCTACTAGTCAGGGTTCACTAGAGCAACAGAACCAACAGGAGATATATAAATATGAGATTTATAAAGATGTCTCACACAACCATGGGAATTGGAGTGTCCAACAACCATAGGACAGGCTGTGTAGCTGGCAGCTCCGATGAAGGGTCTGGATGAAATCCACATGTGCTGGTCTGAATCTGTGGTGGAGCCCAGAAAAGCAATGCCCTTTGATCCTCATTCAATATTGCTGGGTGGGAGCATTTTGATTGTTTCCGTGAAGATGTGACCCACCCAATTGTGGGTGGTAACTTTTGATTAGATGATTTCCATGGAGATGTGTCTCCACCCACTGAAGGTGGAGTTGCTTGCTGGAATCCTTTAAAAGAGGAAACATTTTGGAGAGAGTCCCCTTTTGGTAGAACCACGTGAAAGCCAGCAGACGTCACCATGTTCGCCATGTGCCCTTCCAGCTGAGAGAGAAACGTTGAACATCGTTGGCCTTCCTGAACCCAGGTATCTTTACCCAGATGCCTTAAATTGGACATGTCTATAGACTTGTTTTAATTGGGACATTTTCTCGGCCTTAGAACTGTAAACTAGCAACTTATTAAATTCCCCTATTTAAAAGCTATTCCATTTCTGGTATATTGCATTCCGGCAGCTAGCAAACTAGAACACCACAGAAGAGGCTTGCTGGCTGAAGAAGCTGTGAAAAAGTCCCTCTTTTCCCTTAAAAGACTCCAACTGATTGGATTAGCTTGTTGGTGGGAGGCACGCCTTACTTGATCACAGATGTAATCAGCCACAGATGCAATCAACTGACTGATGATTTAATAAACTAGCCTTCCAATTTATTAACCAGCCACAAAATATCCTTGCACCAATGGTCAGGCCAGTGCTTGCCTGACCAGATAACTGGACATCAACACTTGGCAAAATTAATGCCAGAACCTAACCATCACACTTTCCTTCTATCTCTTGTTTGGCATTTATATACAAACAAACCTAGCCAGAGCCATCTCATTGTTTTTCTACCTCACTGTCTACAGGTCAACCCTTTGAACCCTTTTCCTTTATGAAGCCCAGTCTGTTTCCATTTTAACATACTCTGGACTGATCTTTGTCTTAGTGCCTGTTTTCCCCTGAAAAGAAGATACTCTTGTGAGAAAAAATGGCTGCCCCACAAACTTCGATTGGCTACTGTGCCAGTTTGAAAGGATTTATGTACCCTAGAAAAGTCATACTTTAATCTTAATTTATTTTATGGGAGCAATGGTCTCTTCTAATCCCTATTCAGTACTATAGGTTGGAAACATGATTAGGATATCTCGACAGAGATGTGGCTCAATCATTTGTGGGTATTAAACTTGATTAGATGGAGACTTGTCTCCACCCATTCTATGTGAGTCTTGATTAGTTTACTGGGATCCTGTAAAAGAGGAGGCATTTTTTCGAGAGAATGCCTTTTGAGAATGACAAGAAAGCCACAGCAGAGCCAAGCAGAGCCACGAGGCTGAGAGAACCAGAGAGTCCACCAGCCAGCGACCTTTGGAGATGAAGGAGAATGCCCCTGGGGGAGCTTCATGAGTCAAGAGGCCCGGAGAGAAAGCTAGCAGATGATATCGTGTTCACCATGTGCCTTTCCACTTGAGAGAGAAACCCTGAACTTCATCAGCCTTCTTGAATTAAGGTATCTTTTCCTGGATGTCTTATATTGGAGATTTCTATAGACTTGCTTTAATTGGGATATTTTCATGCCCTTAGAACTGTAAACTTGTAACTTATTAAATTCCCCTTTAAAAAAAGCCATTCCATTTCTGGTATATTGCATTCTGGCAGCTGGCACACTAGAACAGCTACCAAGCCCTGGAGAAGCACATGGCTGTCTGGCCTAATTGGGAGTGGGGTGGGGGGAAGGTCAGCATATTCTTTAGAACTGGCACTTTTCAGACTCTGAGACATCTAGAAACTGTAGTCAAAGGGCCTTTTTAACGGCCCTGCTCCTCTTAATGGAGGAATTTGGCTTCACTTCTGGAAAGAAAGCTTACCCAAGGGAAACAGTTCCACATCCTGGATGGTACTCTTAAATGCCAGGAGTGTCGGCCCCTCAAAAAGGGTGATAGGAGATCAGAGCAGGGTTATTTCCAAGGAGGGTGAAAGAGCATCAGAACCTTTTCGGAAGACTTAGGAGTCCTACATTCTGTGGTCTTCTAGCAAGTGACTGGCCAACGAGTCACCAAAATTGACTTGAGCATCTTCTGAATAAGATGCTCCCCTTGGGCTGGGGGAAGGTCATGAGGGTTAGAAAGATGTGACAGGCCAGGATCCTTGTCTATGGCCATAAGATGTGGACAAAGGGTCTTGGCTGCCATGTTACAGGAGAGCAGAGAAAAGGTTTCTGCAGCCCCGCTCAAGGGCCCCTGGGCAGGGCCTGCCTTGGGGGCCCAGATGCTGTATCTGGACAAAAGCCCAGCTGGCAGGGCAGGTGGCCAGAGCTTGGAAAGAATTCTCTTCCACAGCCTAGGGTCCAGGGTTGGCCCCAGCAAGCTGCCCTGCCAGCCTCTGCTGCCTGGGGACTCGTGCATTCCGAACCTCCGCCCCCTCCTCGTCTCTTCCTCCCCCCCACCCCCCAACCAGCTGTCCCCTTTCCCCTGAGCGGCGAGACAGCCGCAGCCTGGGAAAAGGCAGACGAGGGCGGGAGGGGGCGTGGTGGGGACAGGGAGGAGGGGCGCGGGTGAGAGGATAAGGAGGCCTCGGCCGGGCGCCCCCAGCCATTGTGCCGCCCGTCGCACCCGGCGCCTGGCTCTCTGCTTGTTCGCTCGCTTCCCCTCGCCCAGGGGGAAAGGTCAGCAGCGTCCTGGAGTCGCCGTGCCATTCCCTGACAGCTATGAACTGCAGTGAGAGCCAGCGGCTGCGAACCCTCCTGAGCCGCCTGCTGCTCGAGCTGCACCACCGGGGTAACGCCAGCGGCCTGGGCGCCGGCCAGGGCCCGAGCATGGGCATGGGCATGGGGGTCGTACCTGACCCCTTCGTGGGCCGCGAGGTGGCCAGAGCCAAGGGCGACGACGCCTATCTCTACATCCTGCTCATCATGATCTTTTACGCCTGCCTGGCCGGAGGCCTCATCCTAGCCTACACCCGCTCCCGCAAACTCGTCGAGGTCAAGGACCAGCCTTCTGAGTTCTGCGCTGAGCAAGAGTGGGCCACGGGAGGCGTCCCGGCCGCCGCCGCCGCCGAGACTGCCGCCCGCTCACTGGCTGAGGGCCGCCGCCTGCTTGCCACTGGGGAGATCCCTGCCCTCGCCCGGGGCACCGAGGGGGTCTAGAACAACAACCCCAACTTGGTCGCGCCGGCCTCATCTGGCTTATCCCAGGGCGCGGCTCCCGCCCTTTCCTTCCCTTTCAGGATTCGCCTCACCTGAGGCCCAGGCAATGATGCGAGGCCAGGAGACCTTATCTGGAAGGCCCTGGGAAGGAGAAGCACCACCCTACACACTCCCGGCCGTTTTCTCCCTCCTCACCCCACAAGCCTCCACCCCTACCTTGCACACTAAACTGCCTCTGCTATCTTGTCTTCAGACAACCCCGACACCATGCTCCAGCCTTCTGGGAGCTGAATCCAGCAAATCCAATACTTGGCATTGAACTGAAGCAGTGAAGGCTATCAAACTCTGGGCGGTCTAACTGGCAGCTGTTCTAGGGGCCGTCAGGGACTGCTCACTCTGCAGAGCCAACAGGCTTGCCATCACTGCCAGACCAGCTGCAGCAGTTCCAGCTTTCTGTTGCCTTAGGGACAGAGACAAAGAAAATGAAGAGATCTTAGACATCTTTTCCCTCCCTCCCTTTTTCAGCAGGGAGTTAGCAGGACACTAAGACCAGTCTGTGGGATGGAATGGACTTAATGATGACTGAGGGGGGAGGGGGGCTTAAAAGGGAGGGGAAGACCTATGACTCTAACTGTATGGTTTTCTTGCATCCTCACTTATCATCCCCAAGGTAACTTGCCTGATTTTCAGTAGCTTTGTTATCTTCTGCTCTTGGTAGCCATTACTGGGTGTATCACCCCAATACCTCCAAATGCCTCTTCTGTATTAATTCAGTTGTCATTGCAGCTGTCTACTTCTCAATGGATCATGGGGCTCAGACAGCCCCTGTTCTGTAACTCTGGGAAATGTCAGAGGCAGATAATAAAAGTTGTTGAAACAATAACCTAAGTCTCTTCTCTTAAAGATCCCAGCCTTGGGTGGTGCAACGGTGGCCCAGTGGCAAGAATCATTGTCTGCTGAGCTGGAGACCTGGGTTCAATTCCTGGAGTCTGCCCATGCAAAAAAAAAAAAAAAAAAAAAAAATCCCAGTCTTGAGACCAAGTATCACCCAGAGAAGAAACCTTATTTGTTTTTGGAAATGATGTTTGGATTTGGATATTAGGTTGTTGTTTTATCTATACCTGTATAACTCTATCTACATATCCAGTTTCAATATAATAGGTGTGATTGTGGGGGAAGAAAAAGTTTATATGACCAAATAGGTTGTTTCTTCGTGTTTCCAATGTTTTATTACTTCCCATCACTTTTTTCTTTAATTCTGAAGCACTTGCAAATATCACAGTATTAATAAGGATTTCCCACTTTTCTTTTTCAATTTTTCTGCGTGTTCTTTATAAAAAAGCTCATACTAATCACCATTAGCAACCATCAAAGCTAATTTGTATTAGTCACCTTTGTAACTCTCTCAAAAAAGTGGCTTATTAAAAGATTTTAAAAAGTCAACAAATAGTGTATATCCTAAATCAAAGAGAAGAATGCTTGTACTAGGAATTCCCAACCCATAATTCCCAACTAAGAATTAGAGGTTTGGGTTCATTGGTTTATTTTCCCTGTATCACGAAGGTCATCAGAAACTTGCCTGCTTAGGGCTGAAATGTTTATATCTGATGATGACTGTTGGGGCTTCATCAAACACATAAAATCACCTCTTAGTACTAAAGCCAATTTGCTTAAATACAGCTGGTTTAACAGTAATCACAGGACAAAGATATTCTGGGTCACTTAAATACATGGATAATACACAAACTCATTCGAGTCATTAGTTTTGACTGTCTATCCTATCTGATGTTTTACTGGAGCTATCAAGATAAATGAACTTACTGCCATCCCATGCTTCACTCCTTAAAGATACACTAGCCTTGCCCCATTGGCTCCTCTCCAGTCCTAGCTCTAGTCCTGAGGTTACCCCTCTCCTGGAAGGTAGCGACCAGGAATTGGGGAGCTGCCCATGACAATGAGGGGAAGAGAAAGGGCATGCTATGAGAACCAGCTCGGCCAGGCAGGGAAGCCTGAGCAGGATGTGGAGGGAAGGCACAGATGTATGAGCACACCAGGACCATGTGGGGGCTCAATCTCCAGCCCTGTATTTCAAGTACAGTAATGTCCCTTCTTTATCTGGCATAGCTGGAAACACAAAGCCATTGTCATAACAGAAACACAATCACCACTTTAAATGTTGGAATTTCAAAACCATATTTGAAACATTGTTTCATAGACATCTTTTACAAATATATTGCCAAAAAGAAAGGAATCTGGGAGCAATTGAGACAATACCTGTAAGAAACATTAATGTGCTACTATGAAAAAAAGGAAGTTGCAAAATATCCCTGCTTTTAAAAGCATTTTAACATTTTTTAGGATGACTTAGGCTACCCATTAAAAACATTTAACGAGAGTAGCTACAGAACTCTCTAAGGAAGAAAAGTGAAATGGCCTTGAGAGAGCTATTTGCTTTACTGCCTGTTTGCTTTCTTTCAAACACGTTCAGGGTTGTGACTGTGCCCCAGATAATGAAGTTTCCCAGAAGTCTGGACATTCAACTCTCTACCAGCCAGTGGCGGTGTCAACAGCATTGAAGTGACCAAATTGTGGTCAGCAAAAGAGAGAGAAGAGGAAACAACTAGGTGCTTGGCCAACCCACATAATAAATCCCCAAATAGCAAGATCTGACTACAAATGGAGAAAATGATAGCCTGGTCTTTAATGTAATTTCAAAGATGTAAAACATTTGGATAAATTAAGGATTCTTTTTTCAACTCCCCAGCAAGCTATTTCTCCCCTTAGTGCAAGCAGATACCGTTTCAGTTCAGTTTCAGATCTTTGCTCTGCAATAATAATGAAGCAGGAGACCCATGCTTCCTCACTCGTAAATTGAGGCTTTTGACAAAGCAAGACTAGGAGATGTTCCAATGAATGGAAATGCTCATCAACAATACAAAAATAACTCTGTGTTGCTGATTTTACTATTCTAGATTGATATAAATGAGGTTTTTCACTTGTTTGCGTTACCATCATCTCCTTTTCAATTTGTAATTGCTTGTAATCCCAAGATCCACATATGGTTTGTATCAACAAAGAAAAAAAAGGAATTGGGCTGCTTTCCAAACAATCTTGCCTGAAGAGTAAAGCAAATGCACTGAGGTATTGTGGAAAGAGCAAGGGACCAGAAATAAGGAGAACTGGGGTCCAGCCTTGGTTTTGCCGATTAATAGGCTTTCTTTCTCAGAGTGAGTTGCTTAAACTCTCTAGGACCGATTCTCCACAGCCGTGGGGATTTGAAGATCAAGTGAGATATATGGGGAAGGGCCAGAAGAAGTATAGCAGCTGTAGAATTATAAATTATATATTAGGTTTACATTTTCCTTTTCCTTCCTAGGGAAAGTGTCTTTGGGCTGTTGGGGAGGCAGAAGAGAAAATTCTCCACTATATATAGTCTACCTTTATTGCTCAAAGAGGGTTTCAGGCTCTTGGCCACTAACTCCCAGATTTCTGAACATATCTCCTCCATTCTCAGAATTTTGTATAACTAGAAAACTGCATATAACCCTCCCACCATCCTATTCTACTTTCCTTTACCTGAAGGCCCACGGTGCCCTTCTAAATCAGAGAAAAAAGCAGGCAGCTAAATAACTTTACATATAAGCTGAGGGCTTAATCGTTGCTTGAGACAATTCCCTTTCCAGAGATATTCACATTTTATTAAAGATCAATAAGGACTATGTAAGGGTACGATCCAAGGAAAGACTCTATAATTGTTGATGTCAGTGGGATCTGGAAGGGGAGATACCTTGAAATGTTCATGCATGTTCAGGAGGGTGCCCTGTGAGTGTGTACTTTCCACAACTTCTCCAGTCACATTCTACTCAATACCAGATGCTGTTGGAACCCTGGGGAGATGAGGGTGGCCACGAATGACTGGGTTTCAGTAAAAATATGCAGAATTCCAATCTACTTGGCCCAAAAGATGCTCATTCATGAAACAGCTCAGGGACAGGGGGCCTTCCCTTCACTCTTTGTAGGATCTCAATGTGATTTAGTAGGGTTTGTAGATACAGCAGTTCCAGCCAAAGAAAGACTAGAGACAAGGAGCCTGTTAATTCTACTTCTCTTCGTTGGGTTGTCTACCATACCCCAGTTCTCTGGGGCACCATAGTCAGGACAGCCCTTGATCAAATTCTGGGATTGGTATTGATCTCATTTTCCCCTTTCTGTTCCAAGCTTCCTGTTGCCACCCCTCACTCACAAACTATCCCTTCCTTCCTACAAGGATCTAATGATCATACTCATTCACATCTAATCTACTACTCATCCCGATGGTAATCCAAAGAAATGCAAGTCCTCTTTCAAGGAAAGAGATATGAAGAGGGGCTCGTCCTAGGACTCTCAAACCTGATAGGGATAAGGCTTGCTCCTCAAGAAAGAACTATGGCTTTTCTTTATCTTGACTCCCTCTGAGGAAGTTTGGCAGACTGCATCCCTCAGCCATTTAGGTGGTTACCTGCATTTCCTAGGGTGGGGTTAGGGATAGGAGTAATTGGAACAGATGGGAAGGGAGATCAGCTCTTGTCCCTCTCCCCAATTAACTCTCTGCCTGTTGGAAAGCTACTTTAGCAAACAGGTCTCAGGAGATGACTGGTTGGTCAGTAAAGGAAAAAATTCTAGGATGCACCCCCTGAGGACTATAAGGATAGAATTCTCATCATTTTACTGCCATCTCCCTGAAAGTCTGTACTAAACCAAGCCATTCTTGGAAGCAGCAACTCCAGAGTCAACTGGGTTAGATTCTATCCCAGGTCCTGAGTAACTAGCACCATCCCTCAGAGGTTTGGGCTTACACTGTAGCAAGTCTGGGGTGCTAGTGAGTTCAAGAGCCCCCATGTTTTCACTTTCTCCATTACCACTAAAGCAAAATTATTGTAGTACATAAGGGTATGGACTCTAAAAACCATATTGCTTGGGTTCAAATTTATGGTCTGCCTTTCACTAGCTGGGAGATGTCAGGAAATTTACTTAACCTTCTCCAAGCCTCCTTTCTACATCTATAAAATGGAAGTAATAATGGTACCTTCCTCCCAGTGTTGTGAAGATTGAATGTTAAACATAGTGCCTGGTTCAGGGTGATGGTTCAGTAATGGTAACTATCATTCTGTACTTCACTCTCATCTTGACTTCCAATCTCTCCACCCTTCCTTATTCTCTAAACTCTGTTTGCCTCATTCTTATCAGCATATAAACCTATCAGTCTTACCCATCTTAAAAATAACCCTCTCTTGACCCCAGTCCTCACTTCAGCTATTGCCTTATTTCTCTTCTCCTACCTAGAGTAAAACTCATTGAATAAGTGGTCTACGCTCTGGCTCCACTTCTTCACCTAACCATCTCTCCTAATCCATGGCAGTAGGGTTGTCATCATCACCATACCAGTGAAACTGCTTTGTCATGGTCACCAATGATTTGCATGTTGCCAGATCTAAAGCTTGATTGTCAGCCTTCAGTTTCTGTGACTATTTAGCATCATTTAATGCACTCAATCACTCTTTCTTCTCTGAAACTCTTCTCTTGAAAACCTCACTCCCTTTATTTTCCTCCTTCTTCACCAGCCCTTTTCTTTCTCAGTCTCTTTTGCTGCTTCCTCCTTATCTCCTCACCTCCTAAACCTCTAAATGCTGACCTGCCCATAGCTCCATCCTGAGACCTCTTCTCTTTTCCATCTACTCTCTCTCTTGGTGATGTCAACTAGTCCAAACCTGGTAAAAACCATGCTTACATATAAGTAGCATCTTTACAATGCTGACTCTCAAAATTCCTATTCTGAGTTCCAGACATGCATATCTGACTGCCCATTTAATACCTCCACTTGGGTATTGTGCCAGTTTGAAGCTGTAATGTACTCCAGAAAAGGCTTGTTCTTCTAATTCTGATTCAATATTGTAGGGTGGGACTGTTTGATTGCATTGTTTCCATGGAGATGTAACATATTCAGTTGTGGGTGTGACTTCTTGATGAGATGGACATGTGACTCTGACTATTCAAGGTGGGTCTTGATTAGTTTACTGGAGTCCTTTAAAAGAGGAAACATTTTGGAGATAGCTCAGAGCCAACCAAGCTGGCAGAGATAGCCAGCAGGAGACCCAGACATTTCGAGATGCAGAAAGAAAATGCCTTGGGGAAGTTGTTTGAAACCAGAAGCCACAGGATCAGCAGACACAGCCACGTACCTTTCTAGCTGACAGAGGTATTCTGGACCCATGGCTTTTCTCGAGTCAAGGTATCTTTCCCTAGATACCTTAGTTTGGATATTTTTATGGCCTTAGAAAGGTAAACTTATAACTTAATAAATTCCTTTAAAAAAATCTGTTCCATTTCTGCTATATTGCATTCCAGCAGTATTAGCAATCCAATGCAGTTATCTAAACTTGCCTCAAAGTCAACATTTCCAAAACAGAGTTCTCAAGTGTCCCCGCCGCCCCAAAGGAAAAATAGAATTTGCTTTCCTACTTGAGAAAGGAAAAGCGACTGCTGACATCTGGGAACTTGTCTGACACTCACATCTAGGCCTTAGGGTTGTTAGAAGCTGATCTGGTGCTCTCAGGTAGGCTGTGCTATTCTCCTGTTGGACATAAACAATTTCACAGAACACCAGCATCAGTCAGGGTCACTCTATGACCATGGTGAAGTGAGACAAAACAAGGCCACTTCATAGCTTTTCTAAGCATTGACAAAAACAGGGTTAACTATGAAATCCACAAAATACCAAACATCCTCCTTTCCTATAGCTTTAGCATCACTCTAGACTACCCTCATTCTAGATAAGATTTATTAAGACACTCAGTCAAAGAATTATTCTCACTTCCTGACAGCACTCAATCCAGAGTAAATACTGGCTCCCTTGCACCCTTCCCCAAATCACCAAACATAAGACCCAATCGAATAATAAATCCTTTCTAACACCCTCTTCCTGAGACACCCATGGCTATCGATGGTGTGCGTTCTTTCTTGCTGCAATGAGGAATAAACCCAACTTGTTAAACACAGGTTGTTCCTGGTGATCTTCATCAATACATTAATGCTCCCCATTTTTGTAAATTGTATCACCACCCACCTAGTTGTTTGGTCAAAACAGGAGTCATTTTAGGACAATTCTTTTCCTCATCTCCCCCCCCCCAACACACACACCCAATCTAGGAGCCAAGTCCTGTCAATTCTACCTTCACATGTAACTGTGCATATGACCACCGATTTATGGCCACTTTTAGCACCCCAGTCTATATCCTATCATTTCCAACTTGGACAAGCATAACACTTCCTAACTGGTCTCCCTGCCTTTACTCTTGCCCTCTGCCCACAGTCAGTTCTTTACACAATAGCCAGAGCAATATTAACATTAAAAACATTAGAGCAGATCATATCCTTTATCTACTAAAACCTATACAATTAGAATATAATCCCAACTCCTTACCATGGTCTACAAGGCCCTACATGATCTAATCCTTGCTGACTTCTCTAAACCTCATCTCCTGATACTGTCCCCTTGCTCACTAAACTCAAGATACAAAAGCCTTCCTGTTCTTTGAACACATCAAGCTCATTCCTGACTCCGAGCCTTTGTGTGTTCCATTTTCTCTGCCTGGAAGGTTCTTCCCTGACATCTTCTTATGGCCGTTTCCTTATCATTTATGTTTTGGCTCAAATGCTACTTCCCCAGAGGACTTCCTTCACCATCCTATCTATAGTTGCTCCTTTCTCCTTGCCCCCACCCCCACTGTATTTTCTATCCCATTGTCTTGTTTATTTCCTCTGTAGCATAAAGTACTGTCTAACGTTATCATTTTTGTTTATTTATTATTTATTGTCAATCTCTCCCAGGCAGGCTTCCATGAAGGTAGGGATTTTTAGGTCAAAATATTTAAAAGTTTACATTTTTTACAACATTTTTGAGGTATAATTGACATACAGTAAACTGTGCTAATTTAAAATGTATAATTTGTTGAGTTTTGACATCTGTATACACCAATGAAACATCACCAAAATCAAAATAATGAACATATTTATCATCTCCAAAAGTTTCATTGTGATTCTTTGTGCCTCATTCTAAATGGATCCAGACAATCAATATCTGCTTTTTTGTTGCTATAGATTAAACTTTATCTTCTGGAATTTTGTATAAGTGGAATCATGCAATATGTACTTCTTTCACTCAGCATACTGATTTCGAGGTTTGTTGTATGTATCAATAATTTGTTTCCTTTTATTTCTGAGTAATATTCCATTGACAATTATGAAGAAAGTTTTTAGGAGCATTTGCTTGCAATCTTTTGTGTAGACGTTATGGTGAATGCAGGGCTTTTATGTTCCCAGTTCCTTGCAGTATTCCCCTGCCTAAGCACTTGTAAAATACTTATATAACATGCAGTAAATATCTGATGAAAAATTAATAAACTTACTTTTTTTTGCATTTTCGTTGTTCCTGTGCCCACCTTAGACTCTCTCATCACCCTACCTTCATCACATTTCTGCCTTTCCAATTCATAGCCCTGGGTGGCCCCTTGAAAGTGGCTGTTTCCACTCTTGGCTTGTTGGTGAAACCTTGCTTATCATGTTCCCTGTCAATGCATGCTCTTTACCCTAAACTGGCCCCTCTGGCTGTTCAACAATCCATTCATTCCTTGCTTACTGACTCCCTATCACATTCCCTACAGCAGCTGCTCCAAACTTCCTGCCCTCTTCTCAAGCCCCCAGCCCCATCCCTCCCCCTCATTCTCAGGAGATGACTTCACCTCCTTCATTACTGAGAAGATTGAGGCCAACTGACAGAAGCTCCTTCTGCTACCATCTGAGCCATCTCCGCACAGCCATCTCAAATGCTTTTGGCTCTCAGGCAGATGTGCTCCTTCACCTTGCCAAGGTTAAGCTCTCTGCTGGTGTGCTTAATCCTAGCCTCAACTTTAATAATATTAATAACAAAAACAGCAGGAAAGAAAATTTATTTAGCCCTTGATATTGACCACATACTGGACCAAGCACTGAGAAAACAACTCTGACTTTTACTGAAAAATTAGGTCATTCACATGTGAAATTTCTTTTTTTTATGGGTTAAAAACCCATTAATTTGAGTAATTTAGTGGTTAGAATGCCTGCCTTTCATGCAGGAGACCTGGGTTCGATTCCTGGACCATGCACCCCACCCCTCAAAAAAAAAACCATTATTATTTTTTTTTTTACAAAACAATTGCAAATACATAAATACTAAACACTTTTCATGTGCTACCTCATTTCATCTTCTCAGCAAGACTGTGAAGTAATATTATTATCTTTTTAACAGAAGAAGAACCTGAGGATCAGAGAGGTTAAGCTCATTCAGTAGTGGAGCTAGGATTTGAGCTAAAATCTAAATCCAGAGCTCTCCCTTTCTTTCTCTCCTCTCCTTCCCATTCCATCACTCTCTCTCCCTCTCTGTCTTCCATTCTCTCTCTCTTTCTTTTTCCTTGAAGTTCAGAGGGTTGTCTTAATCCTACTCCTCAGTTCATGGCAAATTATCAACTTTGGCCCAAATGTAAGGCAATTATAGGAAAAAGTAAAATAAAGGGTAAAAGAGACACACTAGGTGCTGAAACAAAGCATCTTGCAAGACTAAGGAGAGTGAATTTCATCCTATAGACAGTGGTTCCCGAACTTTAGTGAGTATTCTCTGGGGTACTCATTAGTAGTGAAGATTCCCAGGTTTTAACCTCAGGCTTACTGAAATGGTAGCATAAAAGACAAGTTAGCAGGCTATGACAGAGAAGAGATGACAATGACTTGGATTATGGTCGTGGCAGTGAACGTCGAGAGACATGGACAGATTGGAGATGTTTTAAAGGTAGAATTGACAAGGCTATGCAACTAATATAGGAGGCAAGTGAGAAGGAAGAGTAAAGCTTATTAAATTTTCATGGCACGCTAACTGGTATAGAGGTAATGCCACTAACAGGGATGAGTAAATAAAAATCGCACTTTGTGGGGGCAAATGAAATAGACACGAAAGCAATTATGGACATGTTGAGTTTCTTAGAGACCCTCAGGAGGATACCTCAAGAAACCAGTTGGAATGGACCTGGGGTGCTGGTAAAAGTTAAGGCTTGGAGCCCAGACTGTAAGAGTAAACTTTTGCATAAAGCATACTTATCAGGTACTGGTCCAAGGTCTCTACATATATGATCTCAATTTTCATTTTACATATGAGTAAATGGAGTCACAGATTATCTTGCCCAAATTACTAATGTGTGATGGGGGGGATTGGAACTCAGGCACACTGATTCTAAAGTCAGTATGCATAGTCATTTATGCTATGTTGCCTCTCACAGAAAGTCATTTCATCTGCAGAGTGGTAATACCTGAACCTAGGACAGAGAAGGCAAGGCAGACCTTAAAGAAAATATACATTTATGGGTGGGGAGAAAAAGGCATAAAGGAATCCATTGATGAAGACAGGAAGGAAGAATCAGGAAGGTAACAGGAGAATGGGAAAATTGTAGAGGCCAAAGAGAGGAGAGTTTCAAGAAAGAGGGAGTGTCTGATACTGCAAATATGTTCCAACTGAAGGCTGAGAAGAGGCCGTTTGATTTGCTGCTGACTCATTGGTCAGTCAGATGGCTGATTAGTGAAGGAACAGGGAAAGCCAGAGGGAAAAGGTAAAGGAATGAGTTGGTGGTAGAAACGGAAGGCAGCTACTGTGGACTGTTTTGAGAATCCCGGAAAGAAATGAAGAGGAAAAGAGAATCAATTGAAAAATCTTTGGAAGAAATCAGCATAGCATATTGAATCATGCAGACAAATCAGACTTCAATTTTGCCACTTATGTGCCGAATGACCTTGGGTAAGTGATTTAACTTCTTGGCGCCTCAGTTTCCTCATGATAATAACAGGGTCTACCTACCTCAGAGGGTTGTGGAGTGAGATGATACATGTAAAGTGCCTAGCACACTGAAAGAATCAGTACAGGACTAGCTATTGTTATCAGTTTAGTTGCTCAGTAAATTCTAATTAATCTAATTTGGTGATCTTGAGCATCCTGGAAACTCCCAAACTCAGCCTCCTCAGGTCATATGAGATGAGTGATGGTTGGACTGGACTCACCAACTGTTACCAATAGGACCAGTCCTCTTGGGGTCACCTCAGACTGGAGCCAAGTCATGGGAATCAATCTCAAACCTGAGCAACTGAACAAAGTGTCACCCTTCAAATCATTATCTCTATGTGCAGTAAATAGATACAGCTTGTATAAATTGCATATTTGAGTGACTAGGTATAGAACCAGTTTTCCCGTGAGGGAGAAATGATTTATCATAGATCATTCCCTGGCCTGGTTTTTCTAAGCACCAAAGTAAGTAAATAAAGCCTATAATTTCTTGGCATTATGTTTTAGGAGATTACCTCTTTGTAAGATGGAAAACATTCTCTCCCTTTCCCTCTCTCTCTCCCTCCCTCAACTCTCTTGAATGCTTCTCTTGAAACTCCATATAAATACCAGCTAAACATCATGCTCCTTTAAAAAATTAGAATATGATGGAGTGTGTTCATGCCAAAAGTCTCCTAAAATTTACTGAATTTTTCTTTCAGGATTCTGAATGCATCTACAGATCTCATAAGATCTCAGAGGCCAGAAGTGTATATTGCCTAGGTCTGTAGCTCTAGGTGCTGTTGAAAATTTTCCAGAGTTTGCATTGATCCTGAGCTATTCCTTGAGGGTATTTTTAAAAAATATCTTTCCTGCTACCTGCATCTCCTAAGACGTTAGTGCATAATGACTCATAGACTGACTTGTGATTGAGTTTTCCAAGTTCATTATCAGTTTATCAGAGACATATTTTCCCTGGGGAAAATTCTTCTAAGGCTGGAAGTCATAGAGTGGTGTTCATGAACTGCATCTGCTGGGGCTTGCAGCTAAATTCAATAGCCACCTTATGGGGCTAAAGTGAACAAATGCTTGACTGCATGCTTTCCAAGCAATACTGGGGGCCCAGGCTACTAGGATCTTCCATCCAAAAACAACCTACATGTTTTTTTCTATCTACCCCACTTCTGTCACTTTATCTTCCTTTTCTTGGTTCTTCTGCTCCTTTCCCTTGAGTCTTTGTAGTGATCACCTGCAAATATGTCCTTTCCTGCTCCCTCACCTTGGTCAATCTCAGAGCTCTTTGTTAATAGGAAAGACCTCTTTCCCACGGCTGAAGTAGCCATGGGAAAGAATGCATGCTTGATAACACTGTTCAGTTTTCCTAAGGGGGAGGCTGTTTCAGCAGAGAACTGGAATTCAAACAAAGTACCAGGGAGGGGAGATGTGGGGGTAAGCACTTTTTGTAGCAGATTAAGGGAAGCCTGCCATTGAGCCCTATCAGCTGATCAGAAGGGAGTTCCAAGGCTTAATTGAAACAAGCCTGCTCTCCTCAATCAATAGAAAAACAGCACTTCTCCAAGCCCAGGTCCCAATCTAAAAAAAAAAAAAGTGAGACAGTCCATTTCTCATCTCATCCACTCCTATGAGAAACAGAAGGGCCATATCACAGTCTGCTGGGACTCTATGTTCATGATCGACGGTCCATCTAGTTCCATCTAGCCTGTGACTCTGGGTCACACCTATGGTTATGCTCAAGCTTCTATGCTTCTCCATTTCTCCCCTCCTCCAGGAAGGAACTTGGTCCTTCTCAGAGCATCCCCCATTTATTTCTGAGAGTCCCTTAAAGTGATGCCTCCCATAGGTCTATAAACCAGTCTTTAAGCTGTAGTCACTGCCCTGCTCTTTTTCTCCTACTCCAGAACCCAGTGTCCACATCTGCTATTGTTGCTGAGGGTGGCCATCATGACCATGCTGCTGTCCATGCCTAGGGATCTGGCGCCATATACTCCTCTGGGGGCTATCAGAGAGCTGAGCTACATGCAGAAAACCATTTTTTCCCTAATTCTATTGCACACTGGGTCAGCAGGACCCAAAGCTAGGCTTGCTTAAGCCTAAGAGTCTCATAAAATCACTAGTGAATCATTTTATCACTTCTGGGCCTCAGCTTTCACCCAGAATCTTATAAAGTCTTTGTTTGATTCTGGCCCTTCCTCTCACCTGAGGGGCTTAAACTCAGTTCAGTGGGCCAGAGAAAGAAAGGAGTCAGGCCAGTTTCCCAAGTTAGTCTCTCTCCTTAGCCAAAACACGTTTTCTCCAAAGCAGCTCTGTCTGCCCAAATGCAGGTTTCTTGTACTGCAAACTGTATTTTTTCTCTTACCTTCAAGGCAGGTTTGTAGTAACTTGACACCACATCCAAAGTATCTCAGAAGTCTCTGTCCCAAGGCAGGGTCTTTGTTTTCACAGCTGCATAATGAAAGGAAGCCATTAGGAGGAGGGCTTAGGGTTGAAGAAGGGTGTTTGTGTTTGCTTTCCTAAGAAAGGAAAGGCTTGGGTACATTTTAGTGCTGATTGCAAAGTCAATAGAGAGGGAGAAGTTGAAGACACAGGAAGGAGAGGGAATGATAGCTTGGAGAGGAAAGCAAAAGGTGGGACCCTGCCTGCCTGCATGTCTGATGGATTTGGCATGAAGGAGAAGAGATACCTTCTATTCCCTGACAGGAGGAGGGAGGGAGGAGAAAAGGAACTACCTACTTAAATAAGTTAGGAGTGTGGGGTAAGAAGTTGAGTGTTCCTCTATCTTCTTTTTGAAATGAGCGGGGGATGGTGGAGGATGGTGATCAGACTTTTGGGAAAAGGGAAGAATATTTGAAATTGTTCATTGTGAAGAAGAGTAGAACAAACTACTTAGAAAAACAAAAAAGAACATGGGGCAGTAGTAAGGGTCCTGTTGAGTTTGATAGTCATGACTTTAAGGTCTGTATTTCTTTAATAGGGCCTAACAGCAGGCATGGAGAACAATGTTTTCCCTTCTGTTAAGTGGAAATACTATTCTTGATCTTCCCTGGTAATGGAGAAAATCTAGAATTGGAAGTGAGGAGACCTGGGTTCAAATTCCAGTTTCATCAGCACCTGTGTGAACTTGGGGCAATTTATATGATCTTTTAACATCCCTTCATCTATCTACTTTAAAAGGGTGTTAACCTTTAAAAGGCGATAGAGAAGGGTGATAGATTATGGCAAAAGCAGCCATATACAAGGCATGAAAACTGCAAAACAAAGGAAAATGTAAAACAGCTCTACTGTAAACACTTTGAGTGATGTTATGGGAAAATTAAAGAAGGAAAGCCCTGGCAACACATACCACGCATTTTCATATATCATTGGTGGAAGTGCAAACTGACACAATATTTTTAACCCAAGAATTCCATTTCTAAAAATTTGTTCCACAGATGTGCTCATACAAGTGCACAAAGTTTATAATAGTAAACAAACAAAAAATCTTTATACATTACTAAAATATTATGCATAGAAAATGAATTATTGTAGAAACTTATGATGGAATATTATGCAGCCATTTTAATAAGAAAGTCATGGGGAAATGCCAAGGTAAATGGCTCAATGAAAACAGTGAGCTCAGAATTGTATGGGTATAGCTGTCTCCCATTTAAAAAATATATGGTTGTGATAGAAAAGTATGTGGAGAACTATACAACCAACTTAGTGGTCATTCTTGGGTAGGGGGATTATAAGGACTTTTGACCTTGTGTTTGCCTGCAATTTGGTATTTCATCATGAACAAATGTTTAACATATAGAAAAGTAAAAAGAATTATATGGTAAACAGCCAAATTTTCCCTACCTAGGTCCTGTCATTAATATTTTACTTTACTTGTTTTATCACATATCTCTCTGATTATCCATCCTTCTACTCATCCTTTCAATCCTTCTTATATTTTTGTGCATTTCAAAGTAAGTTGCTGACATCAGTACATTTTCCCCAAAATACTTCAGCGTGCATGTTGTTACCTACAGTTCAATACTTGTTTACAATATTTTTCCTTTTGTGACAAAAAGTGGAAACTTACCCCTGTGTAAATGCAAATTTATCAACGTGTAGAAGATTACCATCATCCCGGAAAATTCCCTCATGCTCCAGCTGCATCAATCTCTGCCCCACGAACTTTCTGTAACTTAAAAATATTTAATTAGGGGGTGCAAGGGTAGTTTAGTGGCAGAATTCTCACCTGCCATGAGGGGGACCCGGGTACAATTCCTGGTCCATGCACTTCCCAAAAAACAAACAAGCAAACAAACAAATAAACAAAAATTCAACAAACGGTGCTGCAATAATGGGATACTCACATGGAAAAAGAATGAAATGTGACCCCCGCCATACAGCAAAGAAAAAAATATTTAATTAAATTTTAAATTTTAGAATAGTTTTAGATTTATAGAAAACAACAAAGATAGTGTAGAGAGTTTCTGTATACCCCACACATAGTTTCCCCTACTGTTTACACCTTACATGACTGTGTTATATTTGTCATAACTGATGAACCTGTATTGATATGTTATTAACTGAAATCAATACTTTATTCAGATTTCACTATGTTCTCCCTAATGGCCTTCTTCTGTTCCAGGGTCCCATCCCGGATACCTCATTACATTCAGTCATCATATCTCTTCAAGCTCCTCTGGGCTGTGAGTTTCTCCAGCTTTCCTTGTTTTTGACGACTTGAACAATTTTAAGGAATATTTGTCAGGTATTTTATACAATGCCACTCAATTTAGGATTGTCCAATGTTTTTCTCTTGGTTACACTGTGTTTCTGTAATTTTTCAGGATAATAATCCTGTTTAACATCTGTAAACAGGCTCAATAAAGATATGTCTGTTAAAGACATGATGGTGGGTGATGATGATGACAAGTGCAGCGGCTGACATGAATAGCTAAAACAAAGCATGTCTATTCTGAGCGACTTGGAGAAAGTATATGAGAATGTGAAAAACCAGGGTTGCCCTGAGTGGTCCAAGCTGACCATGTACAATCACATCATTGCAATGGCCATAACCTGGCGGTGAAGGGGCTGGAGGGGAGGGCAGGAAATAGGGGGAGGAGGAGATTCCCCAGTGGGGACTGAGATCTTTCCATAACATATGTCTCCTAAATCAAGAAGCCTTTCTAATCTTGAGAATTGGCTGTTCGGTGCCATATCAAGTGAGAATTCCTCACCACCTTCTGCCCAGATAGTGATTTGAAGCTGGATAGTGAAACCAGTTCGGGGAATGCCCAAGCATGAACACAGTCTCAGCACTGGGTCTATTTTGGGAATGTTTGGACACATTCTGAAGCATTATATTTATACTTTGGCTAAACAAGCAAGGATTCAAAGAAATGATCCTTGGCTTTCCCTTTACACCCCAGATTTTTGTTTATAGAATGGCATATTCTGAGAAGACATGTGGAATTAGGGATGGTTGGTTATCCGTTATAACACTCAGCGATCTGTGGGGTTGACCTGGATTTGAAAAAGCAAGTGCCCATTATGCAGGGTTAATGGGGGCAGAGAGGGATCAAGTCAGTGAAATGTGAGAGAATCAATATAGGGAATGCTTGATGATGGAACATTCACACATTTCACAGAAAGGAGGCTAGGGTTACACCCAACAACTGCAGATGCTTGGGTAAAAAACCCAACCTTAGGCATTTGCTATTTGTTAACTGACTTAAACACCCTGAAGGGACTCAGAAGCTCCATATCCTTTCTCAGTTCCCTGGTGTCTACGACTTAAGACTGCCCCCCATAACTCCTCCACCTCCCATGTCAGTTCCACATAGATTTAGAAGAGTGGGGGCTTGGGCAGGGGATTCACTTTTCAAGTGAAAGTTTGCCTAAAGGATATGTGATGTGTGTGTGGGGGGGGGCGGAGGGAGGGGGCAGCGGGCCGGTGGAAAATGAGCAAACAGCTGGAGACACTCCAAGGCAAGATAGAATTTTAGATCCGGTACTGGCAGGAGCAGGAAGAAGAGATGGGGAGGGGTTGGAGATGGTGGAAGGAGATGGAATCTTAGGAACCTCCGCAGCTATTAAAGGTCAGCACCTGGTACAGGACTCTGCACAAAAATGACATATTAATTACTGCTCTAATAATAACTAAGATTTATTGAGCACTTAAATTTTGCCAGGCACTATCCTTCATATTCATTAGTATCTTTAATTTCACAATAATCGTGTGGGATGGGTAATAATACTATTGTCCTTATTTTAAAAAAGAGACACTGAATCCAATAGAGGTCAAGTAAATGCTCAAGGTCACCATTAGCAAGTGGTAGAGTTGGGATATGAATCCAGAGCATGCACACTCAACTTCTTCCCTTGTCGGAAAGGCCTCAAAATGTTTGATCAAAGGTGGTAGGATGAGTGGGCTATTTCCCAGCTGATGTCTCCAGCTACAGGCTCTTCCTCCTCAATCAGGCCTCCCATTCTGAATTGTATTCCTCCCCATACATAGTCCTGGGCCTCCTCATCCCCAGGTCATGGATAGAGGCGGCTTCCACAGATACCCTTGTAAACAGCAGGCTGCTGAGGGAGCCCGAATGAGGAAAGTTGGCTTGTCTCTCTGTCCTGCTCCTGTTTTCTGTGATCATCTGAGCTTCCTCTCCGGCTCCTCCAGATTCTCACCCTGTTGTGACAAGAAGTACTTGCAGCCTCTGACCTTAAAGACTCAAGGGGTGGGTGGCGCTTGCAGTGGGAGGATGTTATGCAGCCCTAGCTTCCAGGCTGGCATCTCCTTGAAGTTGAAGCTTGCCTTGTCGGGACTCCCCAGGATCCTGGTTGCCGGTTCAGCCGCCTATTTCTGGTGGGCTTTCTGTCGCAGCAGGAACACCATCCACATGCATTCAGAGGCCTGCTCTCCTTCCTTTAAGTGAGGATTCAGACCAATTACCACTGCTTCTTACCACATTACTGGAGCTCCTGCCAGTCCAGGCTGCTGCAGGCAGGCAGATGCAGATGCACGGATTTTTAGCAACTCTGAGGCTCCAGCTGACTTCCAGCGCCAGCCTTTCTGCAGGGCTTAGACCCGATCCCCAACAACTTTTGCCTTTCCTTTCATTTTCTTTCTTTCTCTCTCTTTCGTTTCTCTTTTTTCTTTTCTTTATTTCTCTCTTTATTTTTGCCAAGTACCTTTTTTTTTTAACTAAAAAAATAGTACGTGCATGTTATCAAGCCACACAATGATGTATGTGCAAATTACTTAAAAGTCTCTGCTCCTAATCAATCTCTGGGGTAACCAGTACTAGTGGTTTGGTGTGTGTGTTTTTTCACACTTTCTCAGTGGGCATACTAGTGCCTGTGCAAGCACAAACCCATTAGATTAACTGAGTTTAAGTTTTGGTATAGGCTTTCTCCAGACCTGAAGACTTTACCAAAATTGTAGATGCACTGTTATTTAGAATTCTTACAAGTGTGGTTTATTACATCTTCTAATAGAAGGAAAGCATTTTGGTTTGATAGAAAAGTGCACTTTACTATATAAATGTTCAATTGTAGCATGTAATCCACAAATGTTTGATGAACTGCATCGAGTAGAATGCAGAGGAGCATCTGTGACTATATGTGAGTGTGTGCAGATTCTCTGTATTCTACTCAATGCAGTTATATATGCAGAGATATATGACTCTTTTCTCACCTATTTAAAGCAAAACATAGCATCATTATGCACAATATTTTACATCTTTTAAAAAAAATTGTACTATACTTCATTGACAACCATAGACCTAACTCATGCTCTTTATTCATTATTTCAGTGTGTGGCTGCCCCATAATTTATTAAACCATTATGCTTTTGATGGACTTTCAGATTGTTGTCTTTTTTTGTTTTTATTTTTTATTTTTTGCCAGTACCAACTGCAGTGAACATTCTAAGACATAAATCTCTGCTGACTTGTGAGAATAATATATTAGGAAAATTCCTAGAAGAGGTATTGCCAGACCAAACGTTTTTACATTTCAAAGTTTTGATAGATGCTACAAGATTACATTCTAAAAGGGTTGTAGCAACTCACTCTTCTACTAGAGACACAAGACTTGCTGGTCCTCCACATTTTTGCCACTATTGAATATTATCAATCTTTAAAATTGCTATCAGTTTGAAGGCTAAAAAACTGCTATCCCAACATTTATAATGTTTTATATCCTTGACCACTTGTAAGGTTTAGAACATCTCATATGCTTACTGACATTTATTTTCCTACTTCTGTAATTTACCTATTCACAATCTTTGTGTTAGTCTTTGGGTTGAGATTTTTTTCATAGAAAATTTTAGGAGCTTTTTATATAATAGGGCTATTAATCTGCTTTCTTTCACATGATTTGCAGATATTTTCTCTCAGTGGGAATGTTACAACATCTTTTGCCACACAGAAAGCTTTAAAATTTTATGTTGGCAAATTTGTCAATCTTCTTTATGGCTTCAAAGTTTCCTTTCTTACTTAAGAAGGCCTCCCTTACTCTGAGGCTGTACAGATATTCTACTTTATTGTCTTCTAAAATTTTTACATAAAAATTAAAAACTTATATCCATCTGGAATTTATTTTATGTGCAGTACAAGTGATTCTAGCAATTTGATCCCAGATATTTAGCCAAAACTTCATTGTTTTCCAGTGTAAAATGATCACATATTGAGTTTTAGAGATGGCCCAACCCAGGTGCAGTTCCACACATCCATCAGTACAGACCCAGCATTCCCCCATTTATCTTAACTCTTCCGCTTCAGTGCTGGGGAAGATTCAGTGCTGAGGTCATTCTCAGGTAGGCCTGCATTAGCCCAGGCTTGATGCTACCTCATTACTCACTATATTTCCTGTAGTATACATTGGATTTTGGTTAACAATCTTCATCATACTGAGACAGTTTCCTCCTAATAATTACATTTTAAGTGTTTTATTATTAGCAATGCTTGCTGAGTTGTAACAAATACTTTACTACCTTTTGATATAATTGTATGATGTCTGTCTCTTTTAATTTGTTGATGAAATGAACTGTATTGATAGATTGCCTATTTTAACCACATTTGCATTCCTGCTTAATCAGTGAATTCGTTTTTTACTACTATACTGGAATCTATTTACTAATATTTTATTAAACATTTTTGCTTCTATATTCGTAAATAAAAGTGGTCTACAGTTTTCTTTATTGTATTCTTTCATCAGACTTTCAAAGTTTATTTGTAGAATGAATTGGGGCATGCTGTACAAATCTGGGGTAGTTAGAATAATATGGAAAATGTTTTGGAAGTTTAGAGAGATCTCAGAAATGTCCTAGCCCCGCACCCTTGGTTATTAGTCTGTTCAGGTTTCCTACCACTTCTTGAGTTAATTATGGTACTCCATGTCTTGCTAGAAAATTCTTCAATTTCTTTAGATTATCAAAATTGTTGGCAAAGTTGCAATGACTTTGTCTTATAATTATTTTAATCTCTTAGTTGAATGATTATAGCTGATTTCTCATCCTAATAGAAATTTTAATTTTTGTTCTTTTTTTAAAATTAGGCTTGTTGAAAGAGATTTTCAGTATTACAGATCTGTTAGTTTTGTTTTTTTAATTCATTCTTCATGTCTGTGTGTGGGTGTGTGTGGTGGGGGTATATTTGTGGTGGTGGTAGGTTTCCATTTCTTTAATTTTAGCATCTATCTTTGTTAATTTTTTTCTGCTTTAAGTTAATGTTGTTTGTTTTTGAATTTTGAAGTTAAATTCTTAGTTCATTTACTTTGTACTTTTTAAATTAATAACAAAAGTATTTGAAGCTAAATAATCCTTAAAAGTGGGAGAAAGATCAAAGATGATGGCAGAGTTATACAGAGAAGGTAGGGTTTAACAAACAAGTGCAATTGCTGAATCATTGCATTGATATTTCTTTTAGTCTCCAGTACCTTAGAGTAGCTAGAAATAAAAACCTAAACTTGTGGAACTGTAACCCATACCAATCTCTGAAATCTGTTCTACAACTAATTGTTGCAGGGTGCTTTGAAATTTTTTGCTTTTTTTGTATATATGTTATATTTCACACACACACACACAAATGTCATTTAGATGAATGCACAGCTATACGATGATATTGTGAACCATTGATTGTACACTTTGGATGATTACATGGTATGTGAATATATAATATATATCAATAAAATTGCATTAAAATAAAAAAAGTATTTGAAGCAATACATTTTCCTAAAGGTTAACTCTAGTCACATCTCATAAATTTTTCTTGTGAAGCATTCTTTAATAATTTCTAGGTAATTTATTTGAATGTTCATAGCAGCTTTTATTCATGATAGCCCAAAATCTGGAAACAGCACAATTCAGATGAATGTATAAACAAACTGTGGACTATCCGCAATAGAATGCTTCTTCTCAATAAAAATAGTTAAACTACTGATAAACATACAACGTGGATGATTATCAAAAACATTAATTTGAATGAAAGATGTCAGGCACAAAACAGTGCATACTTTTTATGAATTTAATTGTGATCTCCCCAAAAGACAAGTTCAAATACTAACCCCGGTCCTGTGATTATGACCTTATTTGGAAAGAAAACCGTCAAAGATGCAATTCGTTAAGATCCAATTATGACTAATGTCCTTATAAGAAAGGAAGAATGGGACACAGACAGACAGATATAAGGGAGAATGCCATGTGATGACTGAGGTAGAGAATGCCATGAATTGCCAGCTGAGTCCCCGCCTAAAGCCAGAGAGGCATGGAACAGATTTCCCTACAGGCATCAGAGGACGCACAGCGCTGCTGACACCTTGATTTCATATTTCTAGCCTCCACATCTGTGAGGCAATACATTCATGGTCTTTTTAATGTTTTTTTAATTGTGAAATATAACATATATACAAAAGAGCAATAAATTTCAAAGTACATTTTAACAAGTAGTTATAGAACAGATTTTAAAGCCTGGTATGGGTTACAGTTCCGCAATTCTTTGTTCTTTCTTCTAGCTGATCCAAGACGCTGGAGACCAACAGAAATATCAATATAATGATTCAGTAGTCATACTCATTTGTTAAATCCTATCTTCTCTATATGTTCTTCCTCATCTTTAAATAACATATATATAAGCAATAAATTTCAAAGTACATTGCAAAAATTAGTTGTAGAACAGAATTCAGAGTTTGGTATTCAATTCCATAATTTTAAGTTTTTATTTCTAGTTGCTCTAAGGTATTGGAGACTAAAAGAAATACCAATATAATGATTCAGCAATCATACTTATTTGTTAAATCCGACCTTCTATATATAACTCCACCATCGTTTTTGATCTTTGTCCCACTATTTAGGGGTATCTGTTTATGGCCATTCTAACTTTTTCATGTCGGAAAGGGCTGTCAATATATGAGATGGGGGATGGAACTAGCTGATGTTCTGGAGAGCCTGGCCCCTCCACATTTTAGTACTTATCTGGTCCAGGGACCCATCTGGATGTTGCAGGTTTCTGGAAAGTTACTCTAGTGCATGGAACCTTTGTAGAATCTTATATATTGCCCTAGGTATTCTTTAGGATTGGCAGGAATGGTCTGGGTTGGGGTTTGGCAAGTTATGATAGGTAGCAATATCTAACTGAAGCTTGCATAAGAGTGATCTCTGGTGTAGCCTCTCGACTCTATTTGAACTCTCTCAGCCACTGATACTTTATTTATTACACTTCTTTTCCCCCTTTTGGTCAGGATGGCATTGCTGATCCCACAGTGCTAGGGCCAGGCTCATCCCTGAGGGTCATCTCCCATGCCGCCAGGGAGACTTTCATCCCTGAATATCATGGTCCACATAGTGGGGGAGGGCAATAGTTTCACTTGCAGAGTTTGGCTTGGAGAGAGAAAGGCCACATTTGAGCAACAAAACAGGTTCTCCAGCGGTGACTCTTAGGCATACCTATAGGTAGCTTAAGCTTCTTTGTTGCATGCATAAGCTTCACAAGAACAAGCCTCAAGATCAAAGGCTTGGTCTATTGCTCTGGGTGTCCTCAGTGTTTGGCACAGTATCCGGGGTTTCCCCTATGGCAAAGTTTGGCAGTTCCATAATTTTTCTCCCATCCCTCAAAAGACTTTGCCAATATTTTTTGATTCTCTGCTTAATACACTCTGATGTATCCAGGCATTACATTAAGATATACAGGATTAAAGGCTTTCATTCTTACTCTGGGCTCCCTGTGTTCAGATTGTTTAATGATCTATCTGGAAGATTGAGTTAGGTTCTGAACATAATAAAACTTTCTTCTTTTGGTCTCAAAGAGTTAGTGAAGTTCTAAAATACATGCAATGTCTTCCTTCTTACTGTATTCTGAATTACCGTAATCCTGACTCAATTGATTTCATTCTTATCTCTAAATACAAGGTTATACAGGTATAAAACAGCCCCTCAAAATCCAGAAATAACAATTCCTGCTCCAGACTAAATGTGACTGCTATAAGAGCTGACAATCTTGCCCCAGTTTTCTTATAAATACTTTCTAAATAAGATCATTCAATATTTGCTCTTTTGTTTCTGGCTTATTTTGCCTCACCAAATGTCCCACAGTTTCATTCACATCGTTGCATTCCTCAAAACTTCATTCCTTCTGTAGGAGCACCATGTTTGGTCACATGTTTACACCATCACTCACCAATCTACTTCTCAGTCAGTACATCTTTTAGCCACCTCTGTCTACTGGGCCTCATGTATAATGTCCAAAGTCAAAAGTCCATCAACACTCTCAATTTTAGACAATTTCATTGTTCCCAAACGAAGGATAACAATAAACACACCCTCACCAAATAAAAAATCCAAACCTCCTTCTAACTCTTGTCCCTCCCATTATGTACCTCTGGTAATGCTGAGGTACTGTTCATGTTTTCTTGTTAAACATAACCTAGAGCATGCAATATCAGTTTTCCTCCTATACCCCCAAATTGTACACTGTTTATACACGATTCATACCATAGCAGTGGTTTACAAAAGAACTTACTTATATTTATAGTGTTAATTGGTGGGGCACATGAGTCTATACAACCCCTTCAATCATGTAATATTATGATAATATTACGTATAGACCCACTAGTGATCAATATGGTAATATTACACCTTCAATATGGTGATATTACTTAAAGACCCACTAGTAATCCACCTTCACTTCTATCTATTCCCTTACAATTAAGTTCAACCTCATTAGCAAATTGTTCACCCATCTCAAGCTTCTGTGTATCTCTAGATCTTCTATATTCTATATTATAAGCTCTGATTTTACCTTTACCATGGTCATAAAAGTGGAATTATTCAGTATCTGTCCTTTTGTGTCTGGCTTATTTCACTCAGCATTATGTCCTCAAGGCTCATCCAACTTGTCATGTGCTTCAGGACATCATTTCATCTTATTGCTGCATAAGATTCCATCATATGTATACCACATTATGTTAATTCACTCATCTGTTGATGGGCATTTGGTTTGTTTCTATCTTTAGGTGATTGGGAATAATGCTGCTATGGACATCAGTATGCAAATATCTGTTTGTGTCACTGCTTTCAGCTCTACTGGGTATATACTGAGTAGCAGTATTGCTGGATCATAGGGCAACTCAATATTTAGTTTTCTAAGGAAATGCCAGACTGTCTTCCATACCGGCTGTACCATCATACATTCTCACCAGCAGTGAGTAAGTGTTCCAATTTCTCCACATCCTCTCCAACATTTGTAGCTTTCTGTTTGTTGAATAGCAGCCATTCTTATAAGTGTGAGGTGGTGTGAGGTAATTTCAGTTTTGATTTCCTATTTGATCTAGTGGCTGTTCAAAAGAGTGTTTCTTCATTTCCACATGTTAAATTTGGGGAGTTATTATTTTTGTTAACTTTTTGTTTCATTTTACTCTATTTAGAGAATGCAGCCTATAAAATTTCTACCTTTTGGAATTTTTTAAGCTTTCTTTGTAGGAAAAGACCTGAATGATTTTTAGAAATGCTTTATGGATGTATGTGAAGAATGTGTATTCTCCAAGGTGTTCAATTTTATATTAAATTGAAATTGTTGGTTGCAACTTTTCAGATTTTTATGCCCTTACTTACTTTTTTCTCCTTCATTTGTTAATATTTAAAGAAATATATAAATTTCCCCACCATAAATATGTCTTTCTATTAGGTTGTTGATGTGTTTATAGGTTTTTTCCTTATGTATTCATTGCTATATTGTTTAAAGTATAAGATTTACGATGTAAATTCTCTGTGCAATGTGCCTTTTATCATGATATAATAGATCCTTGTTCTGTTTAATTCTCTTGTTCTTGAATATCACTTTATCTGATTTTAATATTGCTACTACTTCTATTTTATTTTTATTTGCAATTGTCCAATATAGTCTTTCTGTAGTTTTATTTGCATCTTTTATTATTTTCAAGAGTAGTCATAAACAACGCATAGTTGGATTTTTCTTTTATCCTAAACCAAAATTCCTTTATTTTGAAAAGATAATTTAACTTATCTTCATCTACTTTGATAACAAACATATTTGATCTCATTCCTTACATCATTTTTAGGCATGTTCATGTTTATTATCACATTGAAACCTCACAACCATTCTCTGAAGTTGGGTTTGTTCCCATTTTATAGGTACTGATCCATCATGTTTTGGTCGCTATATTTTATTGTTGCTCCTTTTCTTGTTTTCTCACTTTTGCTAGACTTACCAAGTTTTTAAAAAATTCCTTAATTGCCTTCCTGTAATATAGTTTTTCTTCAAAATGCTGTCTTGAAATAGTTTTAAGGCCTTGGCAAGAGGCCTGCCAGTTCCCCTTCTTGAGCAGCTGATTAAATCTAACCACTTCCTTTATTGGGCTCTCATGCTTCTGGACTACCCTAACCCCAAGGCCAGGTATTAAACAATTTGGGACAATCCCTATTCTCTGAAGCCTGTAAAATTATTTAAATTAGCCAATCCACCAGGAACCCACAAAACCTAGCTAACCTCACTACTTGAGTTGCCTCATACAGTCCCAACTTGCTATTACCCTCTTCACTGGTCAATCACCTGTGTGGCAACCTTCTCTTGTTTGGAGCTGTAAGTAAAAATTAGACTTCTGCCTTTCATTTATCTGAGTGCCTTTGTGTTTGTTCTGGCCTTCAAAGAACCTCCAACCACACTTAATATATATATTATAGAACACACCCTTTCCCAGGTAGTTTGGAAGTTATCTAAATGTGTGTCTAGTTTGATAATGGTTGCATTCCTATTTTAAACAATTATATTTAAATCATGTTTTTCTTTTGATATAATAGTCATCACCCCTCTCTCTGCCACCTATTTTACAAAGATCAGTATCTACTGCAAGGTGAATTGAAAAGTTGGGAAACAAATTAGGCAGTAATTGCTGTAGCCCAGATAAAAAATTTCCCCTTGAAGCATATTTCTTTTGTTTCAAGTACTCTTACTTAACACATATTATAGTTATTTGTCATATTACCATCACCCTTTTGCTGTAAATATATTTACTGATTCTTATGCCTTTCATCTTTCTTTGTTTTGAAATCTTTGCTTTCATTTCATTTTAATTTGATTGTA
>PVIY010021538.1:0-42250 GCA_004026745.1 Myrmecophaga tridactyla | reverse complement strand
GATTGCTAAAGGCAGCATTTTTAAAAGGTGAGGCTCTCAGAAGTTTCAGGGACTTGATGTATCTGAGCAATAGTACACAGCCTGTCCTCTGAAGTGGCACCTTATACGGAGCCTAATGTGAAGAGAAACATTGCAGTACCCAAGAGGCAGATGAGATATAAAGGGAGAGCATGCTATCTATTACAGTATTAAGAAAGAGGAAGAGAAGAAGAGCCAAAAAAGAGTGGTTACAAAACAGCCTGCTCATTAGAAAAGATCAAATTCCAAAGGGAAAAGGAGCAAAAAAGCCTGATGGTAAAGAGCCCACAGCTGAAGACCTCTTGCCTGGGAATTTCTAGCCCAGATTCTCTGAACTAAACCTCAACCTCTAGAGCAATGGCTCTAAATATTGGAGTGTCTGCTCTCCCCACCCCAGGGGACATTTGGCAATGTCCACAGACCATTTTGGTTATCACACTGAGGGTGAGAGAATGCTACTGTACTCTAGTGGGTAGAGGTTAGGGACGGCAAAGGACCATCCCCACAACAAAGAATGCTCAAATGTAAATAATGACAAGGCTGAGAAACCTTCCTGTAGGGATAGGACTTTATTCATAAGTTTCTGACTATACTGTGAGCCTAGACCTCTGAATTATAATCAGACAAATTGGAACTCCTTCCATTTCTGACTCTACTGTGAGCCTAGACCTCTGAATTGTAATCAGACAATTTGTAATTCCTTCCACCTCAAGCTATGGTGTATGGATCTATCCTTATTGAAATCCCCAGTGATCCCAGAATATTCTACAAATGTTGGTGATTCAATTTCCAGCCAGTATCACTAAAACATGAGTTCCTTTTTGTCTTGATTCTCTTCTGAGAAAATTACTATTACTTTCTCAGATGCAGTATCACCCTCATTGATACTATTGAGGTAGAAACAGCAGCAGCCATTCCAATCAGCAGAATTAATTTCCCTCAGACAGGGGGGTGAATTTCTATTTTCAGAAAAGTGAGGGCTTTTCCATAAGATTCATTTTCTTTACACTTATCTCCCCTTCATTCAGCAGTGGTCTTGTGGGTTACAGTGCAGGTCATCACCTCTTCAAGTTCAAAAGATTCACCTGTGTGCTGCTTTTACCTCCTCTTCATCATGTTATACAAAGATGTGGTAGTACTGAATTTTTCACCATTTCTACATCAGATTCACTCATCTCCATAAAGGAAGTGGGAGCAAGGGAGCTGTAGTTTCTTGGAATGCCTCCAGTGGCTCACTCTTTGGCAGGGTTATAGAAGTCACAGCAGCATCTACCATGCCTTCAAGCATTTCTTCATTATCCACATGCACAATGTCAGAATTAGAAGAGTTTTCCACTCTTCTCTCCATCTCCATTGTTATGAAAGCTTTGGACCTCCTCAGGATCCATTGTAATCTTCTACCAGGCCTCAGGACCAAGAGATATTGGTATGTTCTCTGTGTGCCAAGAACTGGTCACAGTTGGAGACTCAGGGGACTGGCTTGCATAGGGGTATCACTTTTGGCAGGATATAAATGTCATTACTCTCTTCTGCAATGAATCCATGTTTTATTTTTCCTTGTCTGATTCAAGGTGAAAGGCAGTGCCCCAGCCACTGCTTGATTAATATACCGTTTAATATTCTTAAATTATATCATGTCAATCTGCAGTAGTGCATTCAAAGGTTCTTGACCACATCTTCTCAACTACAAAATCATTTGCTACAGCAAAACCAGAGACACTGAAATCTTATTCCAGCTGCTGTCATGAACTCCAGTCACCATTTGCAGTATGCCTTATATGTCTGAGGAACATTTGTAATGCTATAGGCATGTTCTTACAGTGTCCATGACACTCTTTCTCCAAGGTGGGCCTAGTAGATTATATTGAGTTTCTGGGTTAGAAAGGCTAAATACTGGAGATGTGTGATGTTCAAAGCCTGTGCTGCAAATGTTTCCAAAATTTATTGTCCAGGAATTTTAGCTCTTCTTCAATTTCAGTTTTAACTTTAATAGAACTTCTTGATAGTGAAGTACATCTAGTTGAACCCCTTGGGGTGAGAAATGTTGTTGCTCCTGAATATTCTCTCGAAAGAGGAATGCCAAATAACTGAAACAAAACACTGTGTTTCAAAGTGAAATCTTAGAGACACAGTAAAAGACATGATTCTGTTGGCTGGTAGAGCTCCAAATAATTTGACAGAGCTTTGCCCAATAACAGGTGAAAGAAACAATTTTGCATCATTTGTCCTCACACTGAACTGACACCTCATACCTATGCAACTAGGGTAGGTCAAAAATATTTACCCTTGATTCCTTCACCTGAACATTTACTGGGTTTAATCCATTCATCTCCAAATATGTCTATTTCATTCTTGAATGCAACAAGAAATGGATATGCTAAGAACTGAATTTTTGTATAAAAGGAAACTGATATTCATGTTCTGAAAAATTCTGGGTTTCCAGAAAGTTAGACCCCAGAGAAAAATAGCCCAAATTTGGATTTAAACGAACACTGAACTGTCACTCATTATAGGACAAGCCAATATTGGAGATGGAGTTATCCAGAAAGGATTTGAGGAAAACCCTATTATCAGATAGCCTGATCCTCTTTATGCTACATGCCAAGTCTACAATATTTTTACAAAAAGTAATGAACCACTGTCAGGCTGGATTCAAAGGGACAGAAAAAAAAGTGAATTAAAAGAAAAAAAATCATAGGCAGAACCTTGAAAGCTAGAGTCTGAAGTCAAGAAACGCTGGGCCAGGAGAGTGACCCACCCAAACACATGCAGGCAGTGAGTTTACCTAAAGTTGTGGAGTGGGCCTTCCTCCTGAATGTTCAGAAAGAGTTCTTTTGCCCCAGGCTTTGGAGATTGTGGAGAATATTCCATGGGGAATGGGGGAGAAAACTGGGTGCTACCCCATTTATCTGAAGGGTTTGAGCATGTGTCACAGAAATGACAAGAATCCTTATGCCATTCTGATGCATTAGCAGTGTGCTAGAGAGGTGGTTTCCACAATTTTTCCAATCTTGCAGTCCTTATCCCAGTGTTTGTAGTGAACAGGGTTGCTGCACAGGTCCATGAAAAGGGTGGTATTTCTGCTTTCTAAAGCTTCAAGGATGAATGACTGCAGGACTTTGAAATCTAGTAGGATTTCCATGAAGGTTTCCTGAAATATTTAAGTCTGATGACCCATGTTTTCCTTCCAATCTCTCCCAACAGCAATGGGATTTTATATCCTAAGACTTTTACTTCTTTTCATATTAGAAGTATATAACTTGCTCTAAGTCTACAACTCCAGAGCCAGAAGAGAACTTTGCCTTAGGACAAACTATGCCTACAATTGACTTGTATGAGATTTGTACTGTTTTGAGTTCGTATTGAATTTCTATTGTTACTGAAATCCTTTAAGGCTTTTGTGATATAGTGATTACATGAATGTGTTTTGAATATGAAAAAATTAGTATGCTGCACAAAGTCAGCGGATCATTGTAAGGTGAAAACCATGTCTGTTATTGTTTCCAATTTAGAGATGACTTAAGGGGATGTGCATTGTTGCCAAGTTGAAGGGTGAATACTGTGATTGTTAGAATCAGGTGTTATCTTGGCCATGTGATGGTGGCCAGTTGTTCTGTTGATGTGCACTAAAATCATCATCATGTGAATTTCATCTATGGTTGATGACATCTGCAGTTGTCTCCCTAAATGAGTGGCATTGAATTTAATCATCTCAAGGCTTAAAATGAGAAGTCAGAAGAGAAGCAATGAGCTCAGAGCTGACATTGGTTCAGATGTTTGGAGAAGCAGAGAAGAAATGTCTGGGGGAATGCTGTCTGAAACCAGAAGCCAAGAGAGTAATCCAGCAGACATCATCTGATGCCTTCCCATTTGACAAAGGAACCCAGATGAAAGCTAATGGCCTGTCTTTAAAAGATGTGTAAATTTGTCATTAAAATAAATTCGCTTTTAAAAGATCAATGCATTTCTTTTGCATTGCATTTCAACAGCTTTAACAAAATAAAAAAAGGATCTTTGATTGAATATGAAGTAATATTTGAATAATTTTTTTTGCTTAAGTTTGCTTATGTTTAACTTGTTGACGGGAATTTTTATTGTTTCCAATTTATGGGCATTGCAATGCTATCTGTGTGGAGGGCCAGGAGTAATCAATCTGGCCCAAAGCAGGAGAAGTCCCCACAACATTGGGGCAGAAAGTCCCCAAGAATTAAACAATAACCAATATTATGAAACTGAGAGAACATGATGTATTTTGGCAACAGCTAACAGCATTTTTCTGCTTCTATCATATGCTTGCTTGCTAACAACTACAAAACCACAACATGATTTTAGCCTTTATAAGCACACATTGAAAACATCTAGGGGCTGCTCTCTGAATCTTCCTTCTTGGAAGTTTCTGAGGCAGTTGTCGGCTGGCTCATAAAGACTCCAAATTAACTTGCAGTTTTGAATTATGTGGTCTCTCTTTTTGTGCACCCCACAACAATCTGCAACTCATCTTGGACATTTAGTGTGTTAGAAAAACTTCATTCTTTCCTTATATATGAACAACAAAATTGAGAGATCTGGAAAACCTGCAAATTATCAAATGGCACTAAAACATTGCATACATGACGTTGCAGAGCAAATAAAAACCTTAAAATGTAGACAAAGAGTTACTATAAAATGTAGGATCAAAAGTAAACTCTAACTGGTGTAGATATGACAGGATTCCAAATAAGGTAGTAAAAAGTTTAAATAGCTCTAGTTAATAAGATTCTAAACTCTGAGTTTGATAAAGTCATGAGAGGAAATATCACCTAGGCCATATCTAGTCGGGTTTTAGGTTTTCCTTCAGGATTATGTAGAATACACACACACACAGACACACAAAAACTAAACAGTACAGAGCAAAATGTTCATCACTCAGTGCTGCTTGGAGAGAAGAACAGCACAAATCGTATAAATTTATTCACAACCAACTACCTAGATGCACCTCAAAAGAAAACAATCTGGAGGGGAAAGTGAACAAAGCCAACAACCTATGGGCAGTGGTGAGATCCAATTGAAAGTAGAAGACAGAGTCTTTTATGTAATGTTTGTCCAAAACCACCTTTTTTCTCTTCATTGAGGAATAGCATCCATAACCTGCAGACATTCTGTATTAGTTAGGATTCTCTAGAGAAACAGAATCAACTGACAATATTCATAAATATAAAAATTTAAAAAGTGTCTCACATAATTGTAGGAATGTAGAGTCCAAAATCTGTAAGACAGGCTGTGAAGCTATGATTCGGATGGAAGGTCTTGATGAACTCCGCAGGAGATGCTCACCAGCTGAAGCAGGAAGAGAACCTATCTCTTCTGAATCCTCCTTAAAAGGCTTCCAGTGATTAGATTAAGAATCATTCATTAAAGAAGACACTCCCATTGGCTAATTACAAGTAGAATCAGCTGTGGATGTAGCCAAAGTGATCATGATTTAATTACATGAAATGTCCTCATTGCAAAAGACAGGCCAGCACTTGCCCAACCAGACAAACAGGTAACACCACCTGGGCAAGTTGGCACATGAACCTGGCCATGACAGTCCACCCCTTGTCAACGTGAAAGCTATACTCATCACCTTAAACCATGCCTAATTTCTAAATAGAAAACAATAAGACACATTTTTTTTCACCTAACAATACTTAACTGGCCTGCATATAATCAGAAACACATGAAATATCTCCAGAATAGGGTGCAAGTCCTTGGGTAACATTCATTCTTAAACTTGATATCTAAAAATTTAAATAGTATAATTATTAACTATTAATAGTAAAACTATGAACAAAACAGCATTACAGTCCTCATTTCTCTAGCTGATCGTGTGGTCGTAGTTCATATTTATCAGTGCCTTCTTCCACTGCCCATTCCATATTCTCTTTACCCTCAGCGAGCACTTCAGCTGGCCGTGGTTCTTTGCCTGGTAGGGTGACCAAAACCTTCATTCCTGCAGTTTCAAAGCCATTGGTAGTCCTGCCAGGATTGGGTTGTTGCCATTTTACATCAATTTTAATCATAGGGCATGGTAGTACTAAAAGACACCCTAGGGGATTCCCTATATTCCAGGAAAACACTTCTTTACCTCCCTTATGTAGTTGCAGTCCTGTTTCCTCATGCTAGTCAGGGTCAATCACCCCAGCCAGTAATGTAATCTCCTTCTTGGTTTGTTGATACAGGGGCATGAGTAGCCCAAGGTGACCAGGTGGCAGTCTTAGATTCCAGTTCAATGGAATCCTTGTTGTCTCTCCTGTTGGAAGCACTCCCCCTTTTAGAACTAAAACTTGTAGACCAGCACAGTTCAGTGTCAAAGGGACAGAAAGCAAAATTTTTCCTAATGGATCACTAGGGGTAACACTGAGTGGTGCCACTTCTATTTCCACCCCTTGGTTCACGGACCCATGGATCCTGGCTATGGGAGAAAGAACTCCATACAGTGGACACTGATTCAGAACATGCACAGCTGCCTGGAGAACATTACTCCAGCCCTTCAAGATATTGCCACCTAGCTGGCACAGTAACCGTGTTTTCAAAAGGCCATTCCACTGTTCTATAAATACAGCTGCTTCTGGAACATGGTAAGACCAGAGAATTCCAGGAGTGTGTACCCAATCCTGCACTTCATTTCCTGTGAAGTGGGTTCCCTGATCAGCAATACTGTGTGTAATACTATGACGATGGATAAGGCATTCAGTAAGCACATATATTGTAGTTTTGGCAGAGGAACTGCATGTAAGGAAAGCAAACCCATATCCAGAGTATATGTCTATTCCAGTTAGAGCAAATTGTTGCCCCTTCCATGAAGGGAGTGGTCCAATGTAATCAACATGCCTCCATGTAGCAGGGAATGGTGTCATACCAGGGACTGAGTGCCGGTCTTTGCTGTTGGCAGATTGGGCACTCAGTTATGGCTGTAGCCAGGTCAGCCTCGGTGAGTGGAAGTTCATGTTGCTGAGCCCATACATAGCCTCCATCCCTACCACCGTGACCACTTTGTTCATGAACCCATTCGGCAATAACAGGAGTTGCTGGGAAAAGAAGCTGACTGGTACCCAAAGAATGGGTCATCTTATTCACTTGACTATTGAAACTTTCCACTGCTGGAGTCACCCTCTGGTACACATTCACATGGTACACAAATATCTTCATGTTTTTAGCCCACTCAGAAAGATCTATCTACATAACTCTTCCCCAGACTTTTTTGTCACTAATTTCCCAACTATGTTCTTTCCAAGTCCTTGACAATCCAACCAAACCATTAACAACAGCCCATGAGTCAGTATACAAATGCTCCTCTGACCAGTTCTCCTTCCAAGGAAAATGAACAACCAGTTGCACTGCTCAAAGCTCTGCCTACTGGGAGGATTTCCCCTCACCACTGTCCTTCAAAAACACACCAGGAAGGGTTTGTAGTGCTGTAGCTGTCCACTTTTGGGTGGTACCTGCATATCTTGCTGAACCATCTGTAAACCAGGCCAAGTTTTGCTTCCTCATTCAATTCCCTGTAAGGAACTCCCTAAGAGGCCATAGCTCTGATCTGGGAAACAGAAGGTAATGTGGCAGGAGTGGAGACCATAGGCATTTGATCCACTTCCTCACGTAACTTACTTGTGCTTTCAGGACCTGCTCTGGCCCTATCTCATATATACCATTTCCATTTTATGATGGAATGTAGCTGCACATGCTCAACTTTATGACTTGGAGCATCAGACAACACACAGCTCATGATAGACAACTCAGGTCCCATGGTAACTTCGTGGCCCAAGGTTAAGTATTCAGTCTCTACTAAGGCCCAGTAGCAGGCCAAAAGCTGTTTCTCAAAAGAAGAGTAGTTATGTGCATCACTTTGTGCCAAAATCCTAAGGGTCTGCATTGTGATTCTCCTATAGGGGCCTGCCAAAGGCCCCAGAAAAGCATCTCTATTTGCTACTGACACTTCCAGCACCATTGGATCTACAGGATCTTATAGTCCAAGTGGCACAGTAGCTTGCACAGCAGGCTGAATCAGTCACAGAGCTTCCTCTTGTTCAGATCCCCACTCAAAATTAGCAGCTTTCCTGGTCACTCAATAAATGGGTCAGAGTAGAACACCCAAATGAGAAATATGCTGTCACCAAAATCCAAAGGACAAACTAGGCATTGTGCCTCTTATTTGGTTGTCAGAGGGGCCAAGTGAAGCAGTTTATCGTTCACCTTAGAAGGGATATCTTCACATACCAAACACCACTGGACACATACAAATTTCACTGAAGTGTAAGGCCCTTATATTTTTGTTGGATTTATCTCCTATCCTCTGACATGCAAATGCCTTACCAGTAAGTCTAGATTAGTTGCTATTTCTTGCTCACTAGGTACAATCAACATGACATCACCAATATAATGGACCCGTCTGATCTCTTGTGGGAGGAAGGAACGATCAGGCTCCCTGTGGACAAGATTATGACATAAGGCTGGAGAGTTGATATACCCCTGAGGTAGGACAGTGAAAGTATATTGCTGACCTTGCCAGCTGAAAGCAAACTGTCTCTGGAAGTCCTTACTAACAGCTATTGAGAAAGAAACCATTTCCTAGATCAATAGCTGCATACCAGGTACCAGGGAATGCATTGACTTGCTCAAGCAATGATACCACATCTGGAACAGCAGCTGCAATTGGAGTTACTAACTGGTTGAACTTATGATAACCCACTGTCATCCTCCAAGACCCATCTGTTTTCTGCACAAACCAAATAGGAGAGTTGAATGGGGATGTGGTGGGAATCACCACCCCAGCATCCTTCAAGTCCTTAAGAGTGGCAATAATCTCTGCATTTTCTCCAGGAATCCAGTATTGCTTCCGATTTACTATTTTGCTAGGTAGGGGCAGTTCTGATGGTGTGCACTTGGCTTTTTACCTCCATTATAGCCCTCACTGCATGAGTTGAGAACCAATGTGGGGATTCTGCAAGTCACTCAGTATGTCTATTCCAATTATGCATTCTGGAACTGTGAAAATAACTACAGAATAGGTCCAAGGCCCCACTGGATCCACTGAGAGATGCACCTGAGCTTAAACTCCATCAATCACTTGACCTCCATAACCCCCACTCTCAGAGGTGGATCAGAGTGACATTTCGGGTTCCCTGGAATTAATGCCACTTCTGAACCAGTATCTAATAATCCCTGAAATATTTGATTATTTCATTTTCCGCAATGTAGTTACCCTGGTAAAAGGCCATTGGTCTCCTTGGGGAAGGTATTGGGGAATACTGACAGTACAGATTTGTGGCAGTGTAACAGGGTTCTCTCCCAAAGGGACCAGGCATCCCCTTCATTCAAGGAGCTCTGGGTCTGTAAACTGTCTCAAGTTTGGAAATTGAGTAAGAGGCCGTGACTCCGTCTTTTTACCATTCAAATTACACTTCTGTTCATTTGATGTAAAACTCTTTTGTTCATACAACCCAAACAAGAGTTTAGTAGAATGTCCATCTACTGAATTTCTAGGTACCCCATGACTTACTAGCCAATGGTACAAATCTCTGAGAGTCAGATTATTTTGACACCTGTTTGAGTTTTCTGTCTATTAGAATAGCCACATCCATCCTGTCTTTGTCAATTAAGTGCAGCCACCTGACTTTTGCCAACTTGGGATCTGGTCATCTACATTGTGTTTACGGATTCCAGCTCAGTGACAGTAGTTCCTACAGTAATATCTGTCCTACAGGGAAGTGCAAAAATAGAGCTCTTCAGAGATGATAATGCTAGTCTCATAAATTTATTTCTCATTGTACTGGTAAAAGGTGCACCTCCGGACATTCCTGACGTGTAAGAACAGGCCTTGTGGGTGTTGTGGGTGGGCCGTGGTGGCGCAGCATGCAGAGTTCTCACCTGCCATGCCAGAAACCTGGGTTTGATTCCCAGTGCCTGCCCATGCAAAAAAAAAAAAAAAAAAGCAGACTTTGCACGATAAATCCACTCTAACATTCCAATCTCTCTAAGCTGCAGGATCCCCTCATCTACATTATACTAAGACAGATCTGGCATTTGAACCTCAGGAAATGTTGGCCACCTTTGAATTCATGTTTCAGCCACCCATACAAACGAACTGTTAATGCCTTTTCTAACCCCTTGAGCAATAACACTGAATGCAGAATCTCTGCTTAGTGGGTCCATATCAATAAATTCAGCCTGATGCAGCCTTATATTCCTCCCAGCATTATCCAACACACGTAAAATCCATTGCCACACATATTCCTTTGATTCCTGTCTATATAAATTGGAAATCTCACAGTTCTTTTGGAGCATATCATACCTCCTCATGTGTGATACTCTGTACATCACCTTTAAGAGCCTGTTGGAACTTTAGTCTAGTTATATGTCTGGAAGAAATTAGGGGTGGTGAGGGTGGGTCATGAAAATAATTAAAAGTCTCTTGCAAGCCATTTACTTCATGGCGTTCATTTGCATTTTCATCTGGTGGAACAGGCTTAATCACTCTAAGGCTAATCCCTTCAGGTGGAGTTTGGGTGGCCATATTGTCAAGGGAAGCTGTAAATGGGGCAGCTATGTCCTCAGGACAGACCTTAGGATTATCTAGAGAAAACTCAGCATACTAGGGTTTCAACCTCACCACCGACATCATTATCAATCCATACGTCACCATCCCATTTTTCAAGGTCCCACTCCTTTCCAACCAATGCCCTCACCTTAACGGCAGACATCATCCAAGATAGAAATTTCAGTTTATGTTGTAAAACTGCTACTCTAACAATAAGATTCTGTGTCTGATTTTTGGAGATCTCAAATCTTTGGCTACAGGAAACAATATTTTCCTTCAGAGACACTCACAGAAATGTCTACATCTTTCAGACGGTACTTAAGCTTCTCGCTTGAAGCCTTAAGCACATCCCTTTCACTCATTAATGTATACAGTGTATCTAACAATAACCAGTCAACATCTCTATACTTCCTATTTCCACAAAACTCTGTAAAGGTGTCAAAAACATTATCTGCCAGATCCTGGCTTCATACAAGCAAAGCATTAGAAGAATTGAATGGTGATATTTTGACTATCTCTTTTGCCAACTCACTCCATGGATTGACAATGTCATTCTGATTATGGGAATCAGAGACCTTAGTGCCTTTAAGCCCAGTAAGAGTAGAAAATGACTCATAAAACCCCATTTTTAGAATTCTGTTTCTTAAGAGCCACTCCTGGTACCAAGTTGTATTAGTCAGAGTTCTCTAGAGAAACAGAATCAACAGGCAATATTCATAAATATAAAATTTTAAAAAGTGTCTCATGTAACCATGGGGACATAGAATTCAAAATATGGAGGACAGGCTGTGAAGCTGATGATTCTGATGGAGGGTCTGGATTAACTCCACAGGAGAGGCTCACCAGCTGAAACAGGAAGAAAACTTGTCTCTTTGGAATCCTCCTTAACAGGCTTCCAGTGATTAGGTTAAGCCTCACTCATTAAAAAAGACACTCTCCTTGGCTGATTACAAATGGAATCAGCTGTGGCTGTAGCCAAAGTGATCATGATTTAATTCTATGAAATGTCCTCATAGCAAAAGACAGGCCAGCACTTGCCCAATCAGACAAACAGGTACCACCACCTGGCCAAGTTGACACATGAACCTAACGATGACATGTTCTCTGAACTAGGCAGCTTATGCTAATATTGTAGATCCCATCCATCTCGGGAGGAAAGAGTTTGGAAAAGTTACCCTACCCTAGAAATGGTGCAAAAATACATGGTAGGCCATGAATTGCATCATGAGTGAGGACAGGGGCACATGGGTGATGTTTTCACCACTGTCCAATCTGCTCATATCTGAGCCTCTCCCCAGGAATCTTGAATTCACAGAGTCCAATTGTCAATGAGCCAGGTATGCCCCAGGTGAAGGTTGTATTTTGACAGGGTCCCACTGCACTTACAGTGAGTCCAGTAGGTGTGCTTGGTTGCACAGTAGGGAACAGGAATTCTCATTTCTTAAAGACAAGTTGCAGTTCTGAGAAAACTGCTTCCCAGATTCAGATGCAGGGAAGAGGGAGTTAGAGGCAAGTGTGCCTGCACAGGAAGCACAGGGTAGACCTGTTCTCCCTGTGAGGACCTCAGGGAAGATCTGCCTTCAGAAGCCTGTGGCTGTGCAGGGACCATAAACAGTGTGTCAAGTTCCTTCAGGTGATATTACCTGCTTCAAAGAAAACTATCTTGGAGAGTTTAATACTCTCCAAGAAAATAATTTGATGATTTTAAGGAAAAAAATACATGACAAGTTATTGATTGTTATAGACATAAAGATTAGAAGGTATTTATTAATTGTGAATCTGATATTTTTAGATTATAAATCAAATACTATATATTGAGAGTCTATATGTGTATGAATGTGATACAGAGATGGAATTTTATGTAAGGACTTATGATATGTAAGGATATTAATACAAGCGCAGGGACCTGGTCTTTGATGCCACATGAGAGAGAGGAAAAAATGGACTCACCTGATGTTGCTCCTGGGGAAACCAGGCTTTCCCACCTTCTCTTCATTCACTGGAGGATATACAACTCTATATGATGGTGGGTGAGGAATTACTGGCCTGAACATTTTGAGAAATGTGATTTAAATTAAAACAAACAACTTCACAGAGTGGGCAAATGCAACTTTATTCCATATTTTCAGGCACATTCTATAGATTGGACTATTGACATAATTTACATAAAATTTTATGAAATATTTATGATATATGCATTTATTTCATATATATGTTTCATATATTAATTTCATATATATATGTGCATGTATGTGTTAAAAGATACATTTGGCAATATAGAAAAAATTATCTGAGTTTGAATGTTTTATATATCATATCACTACTTATAAAAGATTGAATAGCTATTCTGGGAGTAACTTATTCTGAAGCACGAAGAGGAAAACCCAGGCAAAGCCATGATGGTCCCTGCACACTCTCTTCTGGTGACAAGCTTCTCCTGCAGCCCAGCCTCCTCCTGTTTCCAGCAGGGGAGGTTCGTGTCTGAGCTCACATTGACTTCCCCTCGCTGTGCGTCTTATACAGTAATAGTTGCCCGTGTTCTCGGTGCTCAGGCTGTTCAGCTTTAAATAAACTTCATTCTTGGAGGTGTCCCTGGAGATGATGAGTCGGGACTGAAGGGCTGGGTTCTTCTTTGTATTTCCATCATAACCCATGTGACCAACCCACTCCAGCCCTTTTCCTGGAGCCTGGCGGATCCAGTCCATACTATAGATAGTTAAAGAAAATCCAGAGGTAGTGTAGGTGAAGGACAGGGTCTGTGATGTCTTCACCAGTCTAGCTCCAGACTCCTGCAACTGTACTTGACACAGAACACCTGGAAACAAGTAGAAACACAGTAAGTCATGTTCTCATTCCCATCACCCCATTAATTTCATATCTGAACCCCTGAGATTCTTACATTTGGTTGCTGCCACCAGAAAGAAGAAGATCCCTAAGCGTTCCATGTTCATGTTGATGATGTCCATGATGCCCAGGGAATCTTATTCAGATTGAGAAGTAACCTGAACTTAAGTTAGTGTGAGCTTTGTGCTCATCTGTTTTTCCAAGGGGTATTTTGCATTTTACAGGTGACTCTGTATGTAAAATGAAAGCAGATGAGGGGAGGTCCTTTTATTAGGGCACCCTGGGAGCAGGATGCTGGCTGAGGCCTGGGAGAATGAACTCATCTCCTTGGGGTTCCAACACTAAACCCTTGTTCCTTTACTTCAAGTTAGGAAAGGTGTTGAATGAAAACTTAGAAGAGACCAACATTCAATAATGGTGTTGAAAATATGGTCATACGGCCCCAAACCCCTAGGACATACATATACACACAAATACATACATATGCATATTTGTGTATGTGTTCATGTGAATATATATGGAATGTATAATATATATATATATATATATGTTTATATTCCCAATCATTTTTTGTTATCATTTGAGGGAAGGGTGTTTCATGCCATAATCTCCAATTTATCGATATCATTCCTCAGGTGTAACTTCATGTGTGAGTTTTAGTAAGTTGTCAGGGTTTTTTGTTCATTCCCCATAGGAGCCAGAAAGGGCATGGGTGTTCCCTCACCTCTCACCACCATAACTGCAGGAGCCCTAGCTGTCCTGGCCCTGTCCTGACACACCACACCTGTGCATGGGGAAGGTCAAAACCACTTACCCTTGATTCCTTCATCTGAACATTGACTGGTTTTGAGCCACTCATCTCTACAGATGCCTGTCTAATTTATATCTTGGGTGCATCATGAAACAGATAAGGTGAGAACTGAACTTTTGTGTACAAAGAAACCAGAAATTCATGTTGTGAAAAAATTCGTGGCTTCCAGAAAATGAGGCCCCAGAGAAATGTGCCCCATATGACCAGTCAGTCATTACAGGACAAGCCAGGATTGGAGTTGGAACTATCCAGAAAGGATGTGAGGAAGGTCCTATTATCAGATGGTTTTGATCCTTTATCCTACATGTGAAGTCTACCATTTTTATGCAAGAATTTATGAATTGAATGCCATACTGGATTTAAAGGGACAGAAAAGAAGAAAATTCAAGGTAAATAAGCTCAGAGGCAGAAACATGGAAGGTAGAATCTCATGTCAAACACCTTGGGCTCGGAGAGTGACCCATCCAAACACCTGCGGGGAGTGGATTTACCAGAGTCAGAGAATGGGCCTTCCTCTTGCATGTTCATGGAGAGCTCTGTTGCCCCACATTCATGCAGAGTTCTTTCACCCCAGGCTTTGGGGAGTTAGGAAAATATTTCTTAGGGATTGGGGGAAGAAACTGGCTGCTTCCCAAGTTGTCTGAAGGGGTGGAGCATGTGCCCCAGAGATGGCAGAGGATATGTGTGCCCCTCATATGCATGAGCAGGGCAGTGCCTAGATACAGGTGGTTCCCCAATTTTCTCCAATCTTGTGATCCTCTTTTCAGTGTCTGTAGAGAACAAGGCTTGGAAAGGGCAGGACTTCCACTTTCTAAAGCCACAAGGACAAATGACTGTCAGACATTAAAATCTAATGGAAGTTTCCCTGCAGGTTTTCTGAATTGTTGAGTTCTGTTGACCCTGTTTAACTTCCAGGTTCTCCCAACTGCAATGGGATGTGTGTGCTGTGACTGGTCCATCTTTGTAAATTGGAAACAGATAACTTGCTCTAAGTTCACAGATACAGAGGCAGGGGAGAATTTTGCCTTAGAACAAACCACGCCTACAGTTGACTTGTATGAGATTTGTATTGAGTTTGTATTGAATTTCTACTGCTACTGAAATGTTTTAAGGATTTTGTGATATTCTGATCAATGTATTTTGTATATGGAAGGATTTAATGAGTTGTACAAAGGCCATATGTGCATAGTTAGTTGAAAAAAATCTCTGTTATTGTTTCTAATTTAGAGATGGTTCAAGGGGATTTGCATAGTTTCCAAATTGAGGGGGTGGGCTCTGTGATAGAATCAGGTGTCAACTTGTCCAGGTGATGGTGGCCAGTTGTTCTGTTGCTGCGGAGTAAAATCACCAGCATGTGATTTCATCTATGGTTGTTTATATCTGCAGTAGTCTTCCTCAATACGTGACATTTAATTAAATCAGCTGGAGGCTTGTAATGAGAAGTCAGAAAAGAAAGAATGAGCTCAGAGCTGACATGGTGCCAGAAGTTTTGAGATTCAGAGGGGAAATTTTCCAGGGAAAAGGATTTGAAACCAGAAGGCAGGAGAGAAATCCAGCAGAGATCACCTGTGTCTCCCTGCTTGATTGAGGAACCTGGATGAAAGCTAACTGCCTTTCTTTCAAAGAACTGTAAATTGGTCACTAAAATAAATTCCCTTTATACAGGTCAATCCATTTCATATACATTGCATTCCAAGAGCATTCACAAATAAAAAAAGCAGATCTATTAGTATGAATATGAAATACTATTTGAATAAGTCCATTTGTCAAAATTTGTGTATGTTTTAACTTGTTGATGGATGTTTTTGCAGTTTCCAATTTCTGGGCATTACAATGCCATCTGCAACTCATCTTGGACATGAATCATGTGAGAAAAATCATTTTCTTTCCTTATATGAACACCACATTCAAGAGATCTGGAAAAACTGCAAGTTATCAAAAGGCATCCAACTTATTACATACATAAAGGTGCAGCACAAATGAAAATAATAAAAAAAAGAATTGGTATAAAAAATGTAGGGCCAAAAGTAAAGCCTAATTGGTGCAGTTATGGCAAGATCCCAAATAAGGTGGTAAGAAGTTTAAATAGGTATAGTTAATAAATTTATAAATGCTGAGTTTGATAAATTTGCTAGAGGGAGCATCACATAGGCCATATCTAGTCAGTTTTTAGGTTTTCCACCAGAATTATGTAGAATACAAACACACACAACACACACACACACACACACACACACACACAAAACCCAAACAGTGTAGAACAAAATGTTCATCACTCAGAGCTTCTTGGAGAGAAAAATAGCATGATTCTATAAATTCATTCATACCAACTTGTTAGATTCACCACAAAAGAAAACATTCTGCAGGGGGAAAGCAAAAAAAACACAACATTCTATAGGCAGTGGTGAGATCAAATTGAAAGTAGAATGCAGAGTCCTTCATGGAATGATTGCCCAAAACTGTATCCCCTCTCTTCACTGAGGAATAACATCCAAAACCTGCAGAAGTTCTCTGAAATAGGCAGCTGATGACAATACTGTAGATCCAATCTATCTTGGGAGGAAATATCTTGGAAAAGTGACACTACCCTAGGAATGGTGCAAAAATACATGATACGGTGCCATGACACAGTGGCTGAGCAGGCAGTGTTCTCACCTACATGGAGGACACCTGAGTTTGATTCCCAGTACCTGCCTATGCTAAAAAAAATAAAAACCCATGGTAGGCCATGCATTAAGTCATAAGAAAAGACAGGAGAATATAGGTAGTGTTTCCACCACTGTCCATCCTGTTCAGATCCCAGCCTCTCCCCAGGAATCTTGAATTCACAGAGTCCAACTTGCAAGAAGCCAGGTATGCCCCAGGTGAAGCTTATGTTTGGAAAGGGCTTCACTGCCCTTATGGTAGGTCCAATGGGTGTGCTTGGGCCTGCACAGTAGAGAACAGGAATTCTCATTTCTTAAAGACAAGTAACAGTTGTGAGAAAACTTCCTCCCAGATACAGATGCATGGAGGAGGGAGTTAGAGGCAAGTGTGTCCACCCAGGAAGCACAGGGTAGACCTGCCCTCCCTGTTCAGGACCTCAGAAAAGATCTGCCTTCAGAAGGCTGTGACTGCAGGGACCATAAACAGTGTGTCAAGTTCCTCCCAGTGACATTACTTGCTTCAAAGGAAACTATCACAGAGAGTTTAATATTATATTTATAGAAAATAATTTGATGATTTTAAGGAAAAAGAATATGTGATAAGTTATTGATTGGCACAGACACAAAAATTAGAAGGAATTTATTAACTGTGAACCTGATATTTTTAGATGATAAATCAATTGAGAGTCTCTGTGTGTGTGAGTGTGATACAATGATGGCATTTAATTTAATGTATGCATACAATTCAAGGGTCTTCATGTAAGTACAGGGACCTGGTCTTTGATGCCACGTGAGAGGGAGGATGAAATGGACTCACTAGACACTGGTCCTTGGGAGAGCCAGAATTTCCTACATTCTACACTTCTTCTGAAGTTCTGGGGCTCTATATGATGGTGGGCGGGGGATTACTTGATGAACCTTTTCAGGAAAGTGAGTTAAGTAGAATCAAACAACTTCATGGGGTGAGTAAATGCAAGGTTTTTTTATCACATCTTCAGGCACATTCAGAAAATTGGACAATTCCCACAAATAATGTAAAATTTTATTAGAGATATATATGTATTAAAATATGCATTTGGTAACATAAAAATCGTCTTCTGAGTTTGAATGTTATGTATATCATAACACTGCTTATAAAAGATGCAATTGCTGTTGTGGGAGTTACTTATTGTGAAGCAAGAACAGGGAATTCCAGGCAAAGAAATGATAGCCCCTGAACGCCCTCTGCTGGTCGCGAGCACTTCCTGCAGCTCAGCCTCCTGCTTTCAGCAGGGGAGGTTTGTGTCTGGGCTCACCCTGACTTCCCCTAGCTGTGCCTCTAGCACAGTAATAGGTGCCCTGGTCCTCAGTGCTCAGGCTGTTCAGCTTTAAATAAACTTCATTTTTGGAAGTGTCCCTGGAGATGCTGATTCGGGACTGAAGAGCTGTGTTCTTGTATGCATTTCCATTATAATGCATGGAAACAACCCACTCCAGCCCTTTTCCTGGAGCCTGGTGGATCCAGCTCACACTATAGTCAGTTAAAGAGAATCCAGAAGTAGTGCAGGTGAAGGACAGGGTCTGCGATGGCTTCACGAGTCCAGGTCCCGACTCCTGCACCTGCACCTCAGACAGGACACCTGGGAACAACTAGAACCACAGTGAGTCATGTTCTCATTTCTATCACCCCATTACCTTCATATCTGAGTCCCTGAGACACTCACATCTGGAAGCTGCCACCAAAACGAAGAAGAACCCTAAGATTTCCATGTTCATGTTGATGATGTCGGTGATGCCCAGTGAATCTAACCCATATTGAGGAGGAACCTGAATTTAAGTAAATGTGGGCTTTGCATTCATCTGTTTTCTGAAGTGGCAATTTGCATTTGGGAGGTGACTTTGTATGTAAAATGAAAGCAGATGAAGGGAGGTCCTTTTATTAGGGCACCCTGGGAGGAGGATACAGGCTGATGCCTGGGGGCACAAAATTCTCTTATTGGGGTCCCCTCACTAATACCTTGCTCCTTTCTTCCAGGCAGGAATGTGTTGAATGAGGAGGTATAAGGAGCCAAGGGTTAATGATGGCTCTGGAAATATGGAAATAGGGCTCCTAACCACAGTAATATACATATACACACAAATACATATATACACACATTTGTGTGTGTGTTTATGTTCATGTATATCCTATACATATGGAATAGATAATATAAAATATGATTATATTCCCTATTAATGTTGGTTATCAGTGAAGGTTAGGCTGCTTGTTGCCACCTCTCCAGTTTGTTGTCATTCCTCCATTGTAACTTCATGTGTGAAATTTTGGTTCTCAGTTGTCAGTGATTTTGCTGATCCCGAGGGAATAAGAAATGCCCTGTGCATTTCCACACCTCTCACAATCACCACTGCAGAAGTATTACTTGACCTGACCCTGCCTTGAAATCCCACACCTGAGCATGGGTTAGGTCCAAACCACTTACCTTGATTCCTTCACCTGAACATTGCCAGGTTTTGAGCCACCCATTTCTAAACATGTCTATTCAACTTACCATTTCTTGAATACAGATGGAAAGCAGGTTGCAAATTGGCCTTTATCCATTTTAGTTAACAATTAAATAATGAATGTGGGGAGATAATAATCTGTACCTGGTTCTAGTTGTTGAGGCAGCAACACGATGTGAAACAGAAGTGACATGGATATGAAAATCACCAATTATTTTGGAAAGAATTTGGGGATAAAGGAGATCATTATAAATTATGTTCAAAACTAAGGATCTGATGCATGAGACATTCAGAATTTCTATGGATTCAGGTGCTGTGATAGGAGGCGCCTGTAGGAAAATGAAAACAATATGTGTAAATTTTGTCATTGTCAGCACACTGCACCAAAAGGCAAAATTCATCTTTCATGCATGACATATTTCATGTTCTCCCTGTTTGCTACATTGACTGTGAAGTTGGCATTTGGTAGCATTAATTCACATGGATGACTTTCTGCACATATTGTTTGTTTCATATAATTTCATAGCTTTTATTTATTGAGTACAAAATAGTCATATTAACTATATGCGTGGGTACAAATGGCAATTTGCAGTTCCAGATGAGTCCTCAGAGAACAGAATTTCGGTTCTGATTTAGTTGGTGAGTAAGGATGTCTCCTCAGCATTTCCCAGGACCCTGCAGAAGCCACTGCCTGAGCCACAACCTGATCTCCAGGTAAGGGGTCTGTTCATTGGAATTTAGATGGCAGTATCCACGTCATCCATTGTCACGGAACAGAAGGAGCATAGGGAGATGTGATAACAAAGATTAGGGGAAAACAGATTATCAGACAGATAGACAATCAGATCAGTGCTGTGTCTGAAGTACACACTTCAGTCTGAGTAGGAGTGCAAGTTGAAATCCACTAAAATCTAGAACCTAGAACAACTATCTCTAGGTTCTCATGTAAATCTGAAAGATTTTCCCAATGTATAATCTTACTCGGTTACCTTCCTTCCATCTCCATGTAAAAGACTTACCAGTTTTCCTTGAGCTACTCAGAATTCTGAACTTGGATGGTATTGCAGGAGCATTTATGCTTTTATAAAGGAGAGCTGGCTGAATTTGCCTATGACTGTGCTTCGATATATTGCAAACAAAAGTTTTCTAATTCATGGCATCAGTGATAGAAACAGAAAGGTTAATTTAGACATGCTTTCTGGGGAAACAATTAGCTTGAGAGGAAGCCCCAGACCCTAACAGGAAACCAGCCCTTAACCATTTTCCTGCACCTGCTCTTGTAACTGATCCTTGTGCTCAGTGGGTCATAGGTACCCCACCAGCCACCCCACAGGGGAGGTTTATGTCTGGGTTAGCATTGCCTTGCCCTCACTGGGTCTCTCACACCTTAATAAATGGCCATTTCCTCAGGTGTCATGGTGTTCATTTGCAGATTCAACTGATCATCTGCATTGCCACTGGAACTGCTTAACCTGCCCTTCCAGAGCCTGCATAGTACATGGAACCACCACTACCACTGATAACAGACCTTCTCCATCCCCTTTCCTGGCCCTGCCTGGCCCAGGGAACATGTTTAAGAGTGAATCCCAAGGATGTACTGTAGTGGTACAGAAAATATCTGAGCTGTCTCATGTTGTCCCCAAACTCCATCAGGGGCACATCACACAGGATACCTGCAAACAGACAATAAAATTTGATGGATACCTACACACACACACAGACACACATGCATGTGCAACTGCATATATTAACACCACTTCACCTTTTTCTCTATAAGATTTCCAGGGAATATTTACAAAAGATAAGCTCAGCACACAATTCATGTTGCTTCATCTTCCTCAGTACTAAGAGGAGAATGGGGAGAACACAGACACAGGGGAGAGGGTTCTCTACCAGAGCTGCAGACTGGGGCTGCAATGTGTCCTGAACTCAAGGAAGGAGCCCCATCTGCATGTCCATCTCATAAGGCACATCAGCTCCCACCCTCTATCTGAATCTCGTTCCTATCCACTCAGTCTCTGCAGTAAGAGTTCTCTGTGACAGATCAGTGAGAATTCGACTGATATTGCATGCATGGAAGAAAATTTCAATCAAAGAAACAGTGCAATGCTTTCTCTCCAGACTTCTTCCTAAAGAACTGCACTTACAGAAAATATTCCATAATTGGAGGTCATGCTGACCAGCTTCCTATTGAGAGCCGGGTGCTGGGTGAGGGTCCTGATCACTCACAGTCTAATGGTTCAGAGTACAATCATTTCCAACACCCCTATGATGGATTATGGTTGGTTTTTGAGGTATTAGTTGAGGGGAGATTATTTGGTAACCATTTCCAGCTTGTTGATGTCATTCCTCAGTTGTAACACCATGCATGAAATTGTAGTAAGTTACAGTGTTGATAGATATTTCCTTACTACAATTAGTGGTATCCTCCACTGTGGGATCCATAAAGGAAGTCTAGATATTCACGTCTCTCACCACCACAACTGCCCAAGCCCAAATGTGCCCTAGTCCTGCAAGGATATGCCACACCTGTGCAAGGGAGCATGTTACACTTTTCTTTGGTTTCCTGGAATGAGCTTGATGTATTTTCATCCAATAACTTCTAAAAGTTCCGTTATAATTTATCATAATATGAATGCAATTAGAAGCAGAATATTGCAACCTGGCTCCTCAATAATATTAGGTAAAGATTAAGCAATAAAGCAACAAATTCACCTCTCGTCTGTTTTCATGTTGGTGAGGCAGCAACTTGAAGTGAAATGAATTGTGCTTGGAACCTATAGTCAGCAATGAGTGTTGCAGTATATGTAGATTATGGAGAATATCTGAAGAAATGTTTCAAACTTAGGAACTTGTACATGAAGCATTAAGAAAGTCCATGGATGGAGGTGTTGTGAGGGCTTGGTGGCAGGCACGAACATGAAATTCACATGTGGGATGTATTTTATCATTTTGAGATCATTGCATTGAAGTTTGAAGTTCAAAATGTATTTTTATGGATGACATATTTCCACATATGTTGTTTGGAGCATTGATTGTGAGATTGTCGTTTAGTTGCCTTAATTCATGTTATGAACAGCTTTTCACATCTTTTGTCTTATGTAACTTTACAGCTTTCCATTTATTAACATCATTATATTCATATCCAATTTTGTCTCAACACCATTACCTTCATGGACAAACATGGCCATTCGAATTTTCTACATGATTCCACATTCAGAAATCTGAGTTAAGGTCCCAATCAGGGCTGACTGAGGATTTCTCCTCAGCATCTTCCAGGTATTTCATGAGCCACATCCAGCTTGCAACCTGATCTTCAGATAAAGGACATGAGATTTAGAATTAGACTTCAGGACCCACAACATCCACAGTCAGGGAGAAGAAGGAGGAAAGAGACATATAAGAAGAAGGAATATGTGAAAGAAAATGGATAATCAGACAAATAGATGATATGATCAGTACTGAGACTGATGTGCACCCTTCTGTGTAGGTAGGAGTGCAGTTTGAAATCCATTAAATCCTCACACTGGAATAGCCATTCTCTTGATGTACAAGTGAATCCCAAAGATTGCATTTAGGGAATGTTACTGGGTGATTTGCCTTTCATCTCACTGGGAAATGATCACCAGTTTGAATTGAGCTCTTCAGGATTCTGAACCAGGAAAATACTGGCAAACTCATTTCTGTTTTTAAGAGGGGCAGTTGGCTATTTTTGCACATGATTGGGCTTCCTCTTACTCTACCAAGTCTTTTCTAATTCATGACATCAGTCTCAGACACAGAGAAAGAAATTTAGGGATGCTTCCTGGGAAACAGTTAGCTGGAGAGGAAGCCCACGAAGGTCACAGGACACCAGCCCTTAACCATCTCCCTGCACCTGCTTCTGCAAATGATCCTCATGCTCAGTGTTCTGAATATCCCCTGGTGGTCTCTCCAAAGGAAAGGTTTATATTTGGTTGAGCATTTCTTGCTTGTCATCATGATTCTTGCACATTAATAAATAAAATGCTGTGTCCTTAATTTTCAGGCTATTCATTTGAAGAAACAGTTTTTTATGGGTGTAGTCCCTGGAGTGAGGTGAATTGTCTCCTCTGGTGTCTGCATACTTCATTCCTCCATGTTCAGCAGGTACACATGACCCTCCCCAACACTAACACTGGAGCCTGGTGACCAAGTGCTTGGAATACTCATTACAGTTGAATCCTGTTGATACACAGGAGAGGCACAAACATCCTCAGGTCTATCTTATAGGGCCCTCAGACTTCACCTGCTGTAATTCAGACAGGACACTGCAAACATACATTAGAAATTAGTTAGCACATAGGCACAAATATACATGCAAACAAACACAGATGAACACTCGTATTCACAATTAGCACCCCCAATTTCTCAATAATGTTATTACAGACCATTAATACAAGAAACTCCAGATAAGCACATATTAGTTGGTTCTTCTTATTCCTCAGCCCTGTCTGAGCCCTCCCTATAATGGGGAGGTCACACACACAGGGCAGTGGGCTCCTGTATCAGAGCTGCAGGACCTGGGTGTGGACTGATTTCAGGAATAGAAGGAAGAGGCTCATTTGCTTGTCAGTCTCCTCATTGGACACATCAGCTCCTCCTCTGCTGATGAGCCCCTCTCCTGGTCTTGTTTCTTTCTATCCATAGCTATGCAAAAATAATGAGTGAAAAATTATCGATGTTGAATGCATGGGGGAATATTTCAGTCATAGAAAGATTGCAGTGCTTTCTCTTCCTGTGCATAATATTTGTATTCTCTAAATATTCAATGGGTGTATTGTTAAAGGGAAATCATACTACAATGTCAAGGTCAGGGTCGTTACAGAATACCCTGGGTCTTCATGGGCCCAGGATACCAGAGCATTTCCCTTCCCTATCATCATGAGTTCTCAGATCCAAGGAGCAGAGAAGATAAAAGAACATTTCCTGGGTTTCTATCTTTGTAGAACCCATTTGGTCCAGATAACATCCACTGAATTCTATTCTCCAACCTGCTGGATACAGGATTCAGGAGATTAATTCGCTGGATATCTGTGTGCCAAAGCTCATGATACCTGCTCCAATAATGCATAATCTGTATCAGTCACTCCCACAGTAAAAGTGTCCTGTAACTTGGGTGACTGTTTCATCTCAATTCCCAGCAAAGTACAGATCCTCAGGATTTAGTTCTCCAGAGAAGACTAACAGATTTCTGTTAGGTGCTTCCTGAAAGTCCTGTGGCTGAGGAAGCAGCCAGCCTCCTCACAAGCAGGCTGCCCATCTCATTGACCTTGGAGGCCACCTCTCTCTCCATTCTTCCTGCCTTCTCTCGTGTTGATTCCAATCCAGTTACTCAAGTTCATTGGGAAATTTCACATCAGACACAATGGCCTTAAGTTCTGAACAGAGACAAGGCACTTGCTGCATCTGTGAGAATCACCCAGGGCAGTCAGAGTGCTTTCCTGTGAGTCTTGATTGCATGAGAAAGGGGTTGTTCTGTGATGTGAGGTACAAAGATACTCCACAATGTCCCAGTTCTTCCATCGAGCATGGTGATCAGATGGAGCTCATATTCCACCTCCAGGAGCTCTGTCTCCATCCAAAGCAGCCTGATGTGGACATGGATATTGTGGAAGTCATCTGATTATCCACTGGTACTTGCTTGCACAGCTTTTCTGGCCTTTCAGAGATTGAGCATTGATGCAAGACAGCACCTGGTGGTCATCCTGGTGTTACTTGTCATATCTATGAGGTCAACCTTGGTTCCCCTGCTGCACTGAGCCTCCATAATCAGACAAAGTCACTTTGACTGCTCACCAACTAAGGCTGAGCAGTATAAGGTAACCCAGTGCTCGGGCTCCACTCCCAGAGCTGCAGGGTCAGGTGTGGGCTGGTTTATATCAGGAAAGGGAAAGGCCATATTCTGAAATCCTTCTAATATATACAAAGTTTGGGGGTTGGAGTTTGGGAAATACATTTACCAAGGGCACATATGAGTGTGCTGGTAGAGTCAGAAGGCAATGATACCATTTGGGACAATATGATCCCTTTCCTTGTGATACTGCTGGAGTAAATACTTACAGCCCATGACCTTATGTCATCAACACACATGTATAGATACCTTATGTAGGGGATGTAAGTGATACCTCTATTGCACAAGTATATATTTTCATGCAGAAGAGTGGAAGATTTGGCTACTATGTCCAAAGTCAACAGGCTGGTGTGAGTGAGACTGAGACTGCATTGTACAACCCAACACCAGTCACAGATTTTCCCATTACCCCACTCCAGAAAAGAGTGGGTTATGCATAGGGATATTTCCAGCACCCCTCTTTGTGTAGTCAGAACATAATGTCATTCATCTGCATTCTAGCATTTACCTAAAGAATTCAGAGAGAATCGGGGTTCACACAGATGTATTTAAAGGAGTCTCTGGGTTTTGACTGGATAGTATGTATCTTTCTATCTGTCCATCCTATTCATTTATTTGCTTGTTTGTAGCAGCATTATTGAACATAATGGGTATATGATATCTTCACTTTATTAAAACATGCAGTTTGATAAATATTTGTTTACTGTTTGTATTAAATATACAAACAATATATTTTGTATATATGCAAAATAAATACATTTATTCAATATAATATTTACTTAATATCATATTATATTAATATCATATTATATTTCTATATTATATATATAGAAAAAATATATAAAATAAACATAATATATATTTACATATCATGGGTATGTATGTTCACACATGTTACCATACCTACAATCCAGATAGTGAACTCCTAAAGTCTTTCTATTATTACTACCTCTGGCTCCTTCCCTGTTCTCTAGGCATCAATTGAATTTTTTTTCAATAATTATTTACTGATACATATATAAGTCATATACAATGAGATTCCCACATTTAAAATAATATAATTCAAATTATATTCAGAAATATGTGGCACCATCACCAGAGTAGTAGTAGAAAGTTTGCATCACTTCTCAGAGAAACAATATAACCTCTACATAGCACCACTCTACCCATCAAATTCCTATCAAGATATAATTAACAAATTATCTACTTTATAGATTGTGCCATGCTAGGTGTTCATATGAAATACTCACAAATTAGCTGGTCATCTGGACTGGGCTTCTTTCACTTACCAAAATTTTCCAAAGGGCCATTCAAATGGTATCAAGTATATATAACTCATATCTTTTTTTACTTTTCAAAATATTGTCCTTCCAAAATATATACAACCCATGTTTTTTCATTTTCTCAGTTTCATGTATACAACTGGTAATATTAATGACATTCTCAAATTTGTGCTACAATCATCACCAAACATTGCCAAAATATGTTCACCTCAAGCACAATATTGTTACCATTAAGATTTAACTCCAAATCAGATCCTGAATCTGAGACCTCTAATTAACTTCCTGTGTGTATGCACTGCTTTTCACAATCATTTAGTATAAGTGAAATCATAACAAATTTTTACCTTTGTATTTGACTTCATAACTCCGTAACACTTTCCAAAATTCACCTGTATTGTAGAATGCACCCAAAACTTCATCCCTTTTTAAAGCTGAATGATAATCCTTTGTGCATATATGGCATATTTGTGTCTCCATTCGTCAGTTAATGGACACTGGATTGCATTCACAAATTGACTATTGTGAAAAACACCGTGCACAAATACGTTTGAATCTTGGTTTTCAAAATTTGGAGATATATAAAAATGAGTGTAATTTCAGTGTTATATGTTGATGTTACATCCAATCATTTGAAGACTTGCACATTTGTTTTCTAAAGATGTTTGATTATTCATCAACTTCATCACCAGTATGACAGACTTTATACTTATGCATACCCTTACAATATGTAAATAGAAGATTTATAAAGATGTCTAATGCAAGCATGGAATGGTAGTGTCCAAAATCTGTAGGGCATTATGTGAGGCTTGCAGCTCTGATGAAATGTCTAGATGAAACCTACAGGACAGCATCACTGACTGAATAAGCAGTGAAAAAATTCCCTCTTCTTCCTTAAAAGCTTTCAACTGATTGCATTCTCTCATTGGTGGGAGACCTGCCTTAGTTGATCACATATGTAATCAGTCACAGATGCAATGAACTGACTGATGACTTAGTACACCAGAAGTCCAGTTTATCAACCAGCCACAAAATATCCTTGCAGCAATGGTCAGACCAGTACTTCCCTGACCAGGAAACAGGGCATCATCATTGGACAAATTGACACCAGAACCTAATAATCACAGTTCACTCCTTTTCTAATTGGCAACTATACATATCACCTTGAAATAGGATTAATTTCCAAATAGAATACTCTATCAGATATATGTTTTACCTAATAATGCTCAACAGACTGTGTACAACAGGAAAGGTACTACATCTCTCCAGAATTGGGTGCAAGCCCCTAGGTAACATTGTCTTATCCTATGACTTAAATTTTGTAGCATGAACAATACAAGTTATGTCATATGATGAGGAAGACAAGGTATTTGATAATGTGCAAATGTAAACACACTCATAACAACACAGGGAAGAAGTATTCATACAATCACAGCCCTCATTTCTGTAACTGGTCACCTGGTTGTAGATCAGATTTATCACTGCATTCTTCTACTACACATTCCATGATCCCTTTCCCTCACCAAACAGTTCAGATGACTGTGGTTCTTTTCAAGGTAGAGTAAACCAGACTTTCATTTCTGTATTTTATACTCCATTGGTAGTCTTGTCTGGATTGGATTGTGGCAGTTTTCCATTGACTTTAATTATGGGGCATGGTAGTAAATAGAGACAGTTTAGCAGCTGTCTTGTATTCCAGTAAAACACTTCTTTATCTCCATTGTGCAGTTGTGGTCATATTTCCCCTTGATAGTCCATGTCAATCATCATAGACAGAACAGTTATCCACTTTTGTGCCTATTGATTCAGGGGCATGAGAAGCCCAAAGTAGTCAGTTGGCAACCTTAACGTCCAGTTCAATGGAATCATCGTTCTGTCTCCTGGTAGGAGCACTCCTTCTTTTGGAACAAAGACATGTATACCAGCAGAGCTTAAGGTTTCAGGGACAGGAATAAAAAATTTCCTAATTGATGCTAGGAGTGATAGACTGTGTTGACACTCCTGTTTCCACCAGTTGATTCCTGGAGCTGTAGATCTTGGCAATGGGAAAAACAGCACCATAGAGTGGATAATGTTTCAGCACACACACAGCATTATGGAGAACATTGTCCAAGCCCTGTAAGGTTTCATACCCACTTGCAATCATAATTGGGAAATCAAAAGGCCATTCCGCTATTCTATCAAACCAGCTGAACCTGCATGATGGGAAACATGGTAGGTCTAGAGAATTCCATGAGTACGTGCCCATTCCCATACTTCATCTATTGTGTACTGGGTTCCTTATCTGAAGAAATGCTGTGTGAAAGAACATGATGCTGGATAAGGCATTCCATATGTCCACTGAGGTAGTTTTTGCAGAACTCTTTGCATTTAATGAAGGCAAACCCATAAACGGGGTATGTGTCTATTCCAGTTAGAAAAAATCGCTGCCCTTTGCATGATGGAAATAGTCCAATGTAATCAACATACCTCCAGGTAGCATGCTGATCACTTTGGGGAATGACATCATGCTGGGGTCTGAGTGTGGGTCTCAGCTAATGGCAGACTGGGCATTCAGCAGTGGTCATAATCAGGTCAGCTTATGTTAGTAGAAGTCCAGGTTGGTGAGCCCATGCTTAACCACCATCCCTACCATCATGACCACTTGGTTAATAAGCCCATTCAGCCATGACCAGCATGGCTGAAGAAAGAGAATGACAGGATGGGTCATCTTATCCACATGAATATAAAAACCTTCTTTGGTGATATTCACCAGAGGGGAGCATTCATATGGGTCAGAAATATCTTCATATACTTCATCCACTTAAAAATTTCTATGTACGTACATTTTCCCAAAACCTCTTTGTTACTAATTTTCCAATCATGCTCCTTCTAATTCCATATTCATCAAGCCATACCATTAACAATTGGTCATGAGTCAGTATGCAAAACACCTCCTGCCTGTAATCCTTCCTAGAAACATGGACAACCACGTGCATTGCTCAACTGTCTGCCCACAGGGAGGATTTCTCCTCACCATTGCATTTTTTTTTCTTTATTGTTGATGCGACTACTCTAGAAAACAGCATTTGTTTAGGTTGAGACCTGATGTTGGCCTGCTCTTCTTGGGAAGAAACAACTGCGATGTGCTTGTATTTGTCTAGATTCTTTCACTCCGTGTAGTTGTTGTAATTTACTCATTTATTATTGTGTACCTAGCACTGTGATAGTAAGATATGTGTGTCAGTTTGGTTGGGTGATAGCATCAAGTTGTTCTGTTGCCTGTGAATTTTAACCATGGCTTATTACATCTGTGTTTTGTAAGGGGAATGCCATCCATAAAGAATGGTGTTTAATTTAAAAGGCTGGAGGCTTAAAATGAGAAGTTAGAAGAGAGGAAATGAGCTCAGAGCCAATATAGACACTGAAATTTGGAGTTGCAGAGTGGAAATGCCCCAGTGAAAGCTGTTTGAAACCAGAAGTCAGGTGAGGAGTCCAGCAGGTGATGGCGTATGCTTTCTCCCGTGATGGAGGAATGCAGGTAAGATCTAGCTGACTTTCCTCCAAAGAATTGTAAATTTGTAAGTAAATAAATGCCCTTTGTAAAAGCCAGTTCATTTTCTGGGTATGTTGTTCTTGTAGCTTTAGCAAACTAAAACATATTTGGTACCAGAGAAGTGGGGTACTGACACATTTGCAAATGCCTATCATGTTGGAATAGCTTTTTTAAATGCATAAGGGGAAGATTATGGAACAATTGTGAGGCACCTGATAGAGAAACCACAGATTGCTTTGAGACTCTAAGCATACTTCCATTGAAGCCTTAGACAGAAATGAAGAATGTGCCATTGCAAATTGGAATCAAGGCAACCTTTGTGTTAAAGTGGTGAAAAAATTGGCAAAATTGGTCCCAGTGAATGGAGAGTTTGAATATGACAATATGAGATACTTATATAAGGAGATTTCCAACCTAAGTGAAGTGCAACCTGATTTTTCCTTGCAGCTTATGTAAAATACAACAAGGTGAGATAAGAACTGAACTTTTGCATATAAAGAAATCAGAATTTCTTTTTCTGATAAATTCTGGGCTTCCAGAAAGTGAGATCCTCAAGAATAATGCCCCACATGAGGATTTAATCAATGATTTACCAGTTAGTCATTATGGGACAATCCAGGACTAGAGATGGAGTTATCCAGAAAGAATTTGAAGAAGGTCCTCTTGTCAGATGGCTTTGATAGCTTAAGCCTACATGCCAAGTCTTCAATTACTTTGCAAGAACTTCTGAATCAAACTAATGTAATATTGGATTTAAAGGAAAAAGAAGAGGCAAATTATAGCTAAAACAATCTCATAGGCCAAATCCTAGAAATTAGTCTGAAGTCAAGAAACCTGGGCCGGAGTATGACCCATCCAGCATACACATGGAGGGAGGGAATTTACTCAAAGTCAGAGAGGGCTTTCTGCCTTGACATTCAGAGAGAATTCTTTGAAGAGGGTGGAGCATATTCCATGATAATTGGGGGGATCCTTCCTGGTATCCATTTATTTGGAGGTGTAAAACATATGCCCAAGAGATGGCAGAGTATTCATGTTTCACTCGGATACATGTGAGGAGTGGTGCAGAGGAAAATATGGTCTCCCCAATATTCCCAATCATGCAAACCTCATCCCAGTGTTTGTAGAGAACAGGGCTGCTGCATATGCCTTGGCTTCCTCAAACCCCAGGGATAATTGGCTCTCAGGCATTGAAATTGAATGGTGTTTCACTGCAGAATTCTTGAATGGTTTATATATGGTGACTCTATTTTCTTTCCAATTTCTCCTACAGCAATGTGATATTTTATCCTGTGTTTCTTCTTTCTTTGCATATTGGAAGCTGATAATTTACTTTAAATTCACTGGTCCAGAGCCAGAGGTGAATTTTGCCTTGGGACAGAGAATGCTTATAATCAACCTATATGAGATATGTATTACTTTTCAGTTTCTTTAGTGTTTTTATTATTACTGAAATGGGTTAAGGCTTTGTAATATTGTGATTAAATAAATTTGTTTTGCATATGCAAAGCTTTAGTGTGTTGCAGGGCAGATAACCATAGTTTGGTGAAAAAATATGTCTGCTGTTGTTTCTTATTTAGAGATGGTTTAAGGTGAGGTGCATAGTTGCAAATTGAGGGGTGGGCACTGTGATAGTTAGAATCAGCTCTCAAGTTGCCCAGGTGATGGTGGTCGGTTGTTCTGTAGCTGGGGAATAAAATTGTCAGCATGTGAATTTCATCTGTTTGATTACATTTGCAGTTGCCTCCCTCAGTGAGTGACATTTAATTTTATCAGCTGGCAATTTAAAAGAGGAGGTCAGAAGAGAAAGAATGAACTGAGAGCTCACATTTGGCCAGATGTTAAGAGAATCAGAGAGGAAATGTCCCAGGGAAAGCAGTTTGAAATCGGAAGCCAGGAGAGAAATCCAGCAGACATCACATAGTATCTTCCCATTTAACAGTGACCAGAAAGAAAGCTAAGGGCCTTTCTTTTGAAAGGTGTAAACTGGTCATTAAAATATATTTCTGTGTTAAAAGCCAATCCATTTCTTATATATTTCATTTCAACAGCTTTAGTATACTAAAAAAAGATCTATTGGTTTGAATATGAAATAGTATTGGAATGAAACCATTCACCAAAATTTTATTATGTTTTAAGTGTTCAGGAGTATTTTTGTTGTTTCCAACTTATACATACATCAATGCAATATGCAACTCATCTTGGACATGTAGTGTGTGAGAAAAATCATGTTCTTTCCTTACATGAACACCAAATTCAAGAGATCTAGAAAGCCTGTAAACTAGCTGAAGGCATTCAACACATTATAGTACTTAAAGTCACAGAACAAATAAAAATCTTACAATCTAGACAAAGAGTTGCTGCAAAAATAAATAGAGTTAAAGCATAATTTGTGCAGTTATGACAGGATCCCAACAGCCAAATAAGGTTGTAAGAAGTTTATAAAGACACAGTTAATATATTTCTCATCCCTGAGTTTGATAAAGTTGGTACAGTGAATATCACAAGGGCTATACCTCGTCAATTTTGCAAGCCTTTCTCCAGAATTATGTAGAATCCATGCAGAAACTATCTAGAATAAAATGCTCATCACTCAGTGGTACTTGGAGAGAAGAATAGCAACAGTTGCATAAATCCATCCACAAGCAAGTCTCTAGATTCAGCACAAAAGAAAACAATCTTCAGGGGAAAGCAAACAAAGCTAATAAGCCATGGGCAGTGGTGAGATCCAATTGGAAGTAGAAGACAGAATCTTTCATGGAATGTATGTGCAGAACACCTGATTTCACTTCACTGAGGAAAACATCCATAACCTTGCAGAATGTCTCTGAGATAGTTAGTTGATGATATTACAGTAGATCCAATGCATTTTAGGATTATCTGGTAAAAATGACACTAGACAAGGAATGGGTCAAAAATCCATGGTAGGCCATGACTTTCCTCATGAGGAAGGGCAGGAGCACATTTGTGGTGTTTCCACCACTGTCCCTCCTGCTCATATCCCAGCCTCTCCCCAGGAATCTTGAATGCAGAGTCCAGTTGTCAAGGAGCCAGGTATGCCCCAGGGGAACATTGTGTTTTGAAAGGGTTCCATTCCATAGGTGTGCTTGGGCCCGCATAGTAGAGAACATGAATTATCATTTCTTAAAGACAAGTCACAGTTATGAGAAAACTGCTTCCCAGATTCTGATGCAGGGAGGAGGAAGTTAGAGGCAAGTGTGTCTGCCCAGGAAGCACGGGGAAGACCTGCCCTCCCTGTGAGGACCTCAGGGAAGATCTGCCTTCAGAAGCCTGTGGCCGTGCAGGGACCCTAAACAGTGTGTCAGTTTCTTTCAGGTGACATTACCTGCTTCAAAGAAATCTATTACAGAGAGTTTAATAATATATGTATGGAAAATAATTTGATGGTTTTAGGGAAAAATGTGACCAATTTTTTATTGGAACAGATAGAGAAATTAAAATTTATTTATTAAATATCAATGGTATGAGCCATGTTATTTAGATTACAATGATAAGTTGCAGCCATGTTATCTTGAGAAGCTGATATTTGTAGATTATAAATAAAATAATATATAATGAAAGGCAGAGTATGTGAGTGTAAGACAATTATGCCATTTTATGTAATGGACTCGTGTAAGGGTCTTAATTTCAGTGCAGATTCCTGGACTTTGATGTCACATGACAGCGACGGATCAAATAGAGTCACTTGGAAGCTGCTCTTTGGGAGGGCAAGGTTTTCCTTTCATCCTCATTCCCTTGAGGATATGGGGCACCTATGATGCTGGGTCAGGGATTACCAGTCTGAACATTTTCAGAAATGTGAGTTAAGTTGGGAGAAACCACTTCACAGGAAGGGTATATGTAAGTTTTGTCCACCCATTCAGGCACCTTCAGAAATGAGACAACTACCACAATTTACATAAAATTTTATTAGATATTTATGTATGCATGTACTAAACATGAATTTGGTAACATAAAAATACTTTTCTGCATTTGGATGCTATATAAATCACAGCACTCCTTATAAAAGATGTAATAGCTGTTCTGGGAGTTACTTATTGTGAAGAAGAGGGAAACCCAAACAAAGCCAAGATGGTCCCTGCACGCCCTCTGCTGGTCACGAGCACCTCTTGCAGCCCAGCATCCTCTTTCCTGCAGGGGAGGTTTGTGTCTGGACTCATGCTGACTTCCCCTTGCTGTGCCTCTCACACAGTAATAGGTGTCCATGTCCTTGGCTCTCATGCTGTTCAGCTTTAAATAAACTTCATTCTTGGAGGTGTCCCTGGAGATGCTGAGTCGGGACTGAAGAGCTGGGTTCTTGTAGGTATCACCATAATTATCAATACCCTCAACCCACTCCAGCCCTTTTCCTGGAGCCTGGCGGATCCAGCCCACACCATAGTCAGTTAAAGAGAATCCAGAAAAAGTGCAGGTGATGGACAGGGTCTGCGATGTCTTCACCAGTCCAGGTCCTGACTCCCACAACTGCGCCTGGGACAGGACACCTGGGAACAAGGAGAACCACAGTGAGTCATGTTCTCATTTCTATCACCCCATTACCTTCATATCTGAGTCCCTGAGACACTCACATCTGGGAGCTGCCACCAGAAAGAAGAAGAACAACGATGGTTGCATGTTCCTGCTGATGATGTCCGTGATGCCCTGGGAATATTGTCCAGACAGAGGAGGAACCTGAATTTAAGTAAAGTGGTCTTTGTTTTCATCTTGTTTCTGAAGTGGTAATTTGCATTTGGGAGGTGACTCTGTATGTAAAATGAAAGTAGATGAGGGGACGTCCTTTTGTTAGGGCACCTGGGAGGAGGATGCTGGTTGAGTCCTGGAAGAACACAGTCGTTGACCTGGGATCCCTTCACTACTCCATGGTCCCCTTAATTTCAGGCATGAATAGTGTTCAATGAGGAGATAGAAGGAGTGAAGGGTCAATAATGATATTGGGAATATGGTCACAGTGTCCCTACCCCCAATGATATATATTTATATGTACACACACATGCATACATGAACATATCCGTGCATGTGTTTACAGACATATGTGTTCATATATATGGAATACATAATATAAAATGCGATTATATCACCTATGAGTATTGGTTATCAGTGGAGGGAAGGGTGCTTGATGCCACTGTCTGCAGTCTGTTGATATTTTTCTTCAGTTGTGACATATTTTTTTGCATGGGCAGGCTCTGGGAATCAAACCCAGGATTCCAGCATGGAAGGCAAGAATTCTACCATGAACTATCCTTGCACCTCCCCTTCTGTTGTAACTTTATATGTGAAATTTTAGCAAGTTGTCAGTGTTTTTTGCCAATTCACTATGGGAGCCAAAAAGGACCTGTGTGTCCCCACACTTCTCACAACAATCACTGCCAAAAATCTTGTTGTCTTGGTGATGCCCTGAAATGCCACCCCTCATGGGGTTGATCAAAACCACTTACATTTTATTCCTTCACCTGAACATTGACTGATTGGTGCACTCATGTCTACATATGTCTGTGTAATTTATCATCTCATAAATGTAGATTGAAAGCAAAATGAAAATTTCCTATTAATTAATATTAGTTAATGATTACATAATAAATATGAGAAGATAATAATCTCTTGCTTGGTTCGTAGTTGTTCATGCAGCAATATGCGGTGAAAGGACATGGCTTGGAGGTGAAAATCACCAAAATGATTTGGTAAGAATTAGGGACAAAGGACATCAGCATAAATCATGTTCTAAAATTAAGATCTGATGCATGAGACATTAAGAATTTCCCTGGATGCAGGTGCTGTGATGGGAGATGCCAGCAAAGAAAATGAAATCGAAATGTAGAATGAATTTTATCATTATGAGCACACTGCATTGAAGGTCAAAATGCATCATTCATGGGTACATCTTTCTCCTTATCCTTACTTGGTGCCTGGACTATAAATTTGGGATTTGGCTATATTAATTCATGTGGATGACTTTCTGTACATATTGTTTGTTTCATGTAGGATTTTAGCTTTTATTTACTGATGACAAAATATTCACATTAATTATCAGCATGAATTGAAATGTCCATTTGCATTTACACACGAGTCCTCAGAGGACTGAATTTAGGGTCTGATACAGTTGGTGAGTGAGGATGTCCCCTCAGCATTTCCCAGGAGCCTGCAACAAGCCACTGCCTGAGCCACAACCTGATCGCCAGGTAAGGGGGTTGATCTTTTGAATTTAGAAGAGAGTATCCATGTCATCCATTGTCAGGGAACAGAAGGGGCAAAGGGAGATGTGATAAGAACAATTAGGGGAAAGAAAATAGATAATCAGATAAGCCTAGGTCTGAAGTACACAGTTTTGTATGAATAGGAGGGCAAGTTGAAGTTCACTAAAATCTGGAATGTAGAATAGCCTATCAATTGGTTCTCATATAAATCTGAAAGATTGTCGCAATGCACAATCTTACTCCATTTTCTTCCTCCCATCTCAATGTAAAAGACTCACCAGATTGCCTTGAGCTACTGAGAATTCTGCACTGGGAAAATATTTGCTTATTCATTTATGTTTTATAAGGGAGAACTGGCTGGTTTTGTCTGTGACTGTGCTTCCACATATTGCAGCAAAGTTTTCTAATTCATGGAATCAGTGATAGGAACAGAAACATCAATGTAGAGATGATCTATGGGGAAACCATTTACCTGAGAGTAAACCCCAGATCCTGTAAGACACCTGTCCTTAACCACTTCCCTCCCCTGCTCTTCAGGCTGATCCTTGTGCTCAGGGGTCATGAGAATCCCCTACCACCACTCCATGGGGAGGTTTATGTCTGGGTTAGTACTGCCTTCTCCTCACTGTGTCTCTCATACAGTAATCTTTGGATACCTCAGGTGTCATGGTGGTCATTTGCAGATTCAGCTGGTCCTTGGCATTGCCCCTGGAGCTGGGGAAGCTGCCCTTCACAGAGTCTGCATAGTACATGCAACCACCATGACCACTTACTATAGACCCTCTCCATCCCCTTCCCTGGTCCTGCCTGACCCAGGGCACATCAGTAAGAGTCAAACCCAAGGCAACACAACAGTGCTGCAGAAAATATCTGAGCTGTACTATGTTGTCCCCTGAATCCACCAGCTGCAATTTGCACAGGACACCTGAAAACAGGCATTGGAATTTGATGGAAACATACACACACACACACACACACACACATGCATAAATGCAGATACATATGAATGTGCACACACATATATTCACTCTGTATCAACTGTTTCTCAATAATATTACTATGGAACATTGATGAAAGAAAAGCTCAGCTCAGCACATAATTTATGCTTTCTCATCTTCACATAGAGCTGGAGAATGGGGAGAACTCATACACAGGGGAGGTGGCTTCTTTACCAGGGCTGTGGGGACTGGGACTGCAATTGTTTCCTGGACCAGGGGGAGGAGCCCATGTGTATGTCCATCTCCTCATAAGGCACATCAGCTCCCTCTCTCCGCTGGAATCTCTCTCATAGCCACTCAGTGTCAGCACAGGAGTTCTCTGTGAGCAGTCAGTGAGAAGTCATCTGATATTGAGTGCCTCGGAGAATTTCAATCACAGAAACAGTGTAATGCTTTCTCTTCATACCGCTTCCAAAGGAGCTGCACTTACAGAGTGTATTCTCTAATTGACACTCATACCGACCAGCTTCCTACTGAGAGCAGGTCCTGGGTGAGGGTCCTGATGATCATAGTCCACAGGATGAGAACACAACCCTCCCGATAAACCCCTTAGTGGATTATGGTGAATTATTGCTTTTTTAATGGCACAATGGTATATTCTTAGAGCACACGTAGTACAAGCTAAAAAATTGTGGTTGCCATAGATTTGGCAGGGTTTACATTTGTTAAACAGTTTGGTCTTTTAGCCAGTTCATAAGTTTACAGGACCTTGTCATGTATATTGGAATACACACACACACGTTTTACAATATAACATATGCTATCTCAACTTATTTATATCACCTTTGGTTCCCACGTGGCAGAAGTAAATTAGACTGATTTGTTAACCTGACTTACAGAAGTCAATTAGACTGATGAGTTAACAAATTAGACTGATTTGTTAACATTCCAAAAGCACAAAACATTTTCAAAAAATTTTGGTGGCATGTTTAAAAAGTCATGCTTCAACATGAGGAAAGAAAAACAATAAAAATGTCTCTCCAAATGGCAAGACTTAGCAAAAAAGTTTGAACCCATAAACAGTCTTTTTAAAAAATAAAATGTCCCCCAAATTACTCCTCTATAGATCTTCAGGCATGATTAATAAGTTATCAGGCCTCTTCAGGTTAAATATGTTAATGTGATTTTTAATGGTTATTGTTAAACACATTGAAAATAAAATAAAAAATGCACAATAAATTGCAGTAGCTTTTTAAAGTTCTCTAAAATCCCAAATTCTAAAACTACACAAAATCTTACAGGCAAAAGTCAAGAAAAGAACTATAAAAACAATCTGAGAATAAAGACCTTAAAAAAGTTTTGGTTAACTCAAATATCTTCCCTCTCTGTCCCTGTGATCTGTGTGATACATTTTGTATCTGGTACAGTCTGCCAAACCAGGTGATGTCAGAAGCATTTGCAGATAATGAAAGTTTGCAAATAATGTCTTCTGTTATTAGAGAATGGTAGGGAGGAGTGGGCAGCAGCTTTTAAACCAGGTTGAATTCCCTCAGGTTTAGTTGAAGAGTTGTGCACACAAAATATAAATTCTCTGTATCTGTGAACATGTGAAATGGGAATAGGTGACTTTCTCTTTGTTAGGATTCTGGTCTTGATAAAGCTTCAGGATAAAGTTTCTGGCAGCTTCAACATCTTGCTTTGGTCTTGTGTATTCTGGGAAATAGCTAATTAGATGACAGCACGTGATTTTCTCTTCTAAAAGACCCTGCTTGTTTAAGAACAGAAATTACAGATGAGTTCAGAAACCAGGAGTAGTTTATAATTGTTTTAAATGAGGACTTGCTTTCTTCCATGAGATTCTCGTTGTCACATTCAGCCAGGACCTGGTCATATTCACTCAGAGCAACCAAGAAAATAATGGAAGGGACACTTTGAAAGCAATGAACCCATTTCTGAATTTCGGACCACTGGCCACCAACATCTACAACCCAAAAGATGATGTTTTCTAAATCAGAAGGCTACCTGATGATGCCAGTGGTAGGCACTCGAACGTGAAGCATGTCTTGCTGCGTTGGCATGGACGATGGCATGGCAGTTGGATCAATGTCAGTCAGTTGATATTTGGCAGAATCTGATAGCTGGTATTCTCTCCTCCAGTTGTAACACTCCTGGATTTCAAGGACATGGAATTTCGGAGAAATGTAGTGATTTTATCAAGGTGCAGTTCATGAGGATAACATTAATTTAAGAAAATAATGTTTTCCCTTACAAACAATATGCATTTAGGTGGGAGAGACTGTATGACAGTAAAATTTCATATATTCTAAGATTACTCTGAAATAGATTCTTGGATGAGAGTTTTCATGCCAACAAATTGAATACAACCTGCTTGACAAAAAAAAAGAGAGAGAGAGAGACAGAGAAGTTTATTTCTGTATAAAATGCAAAATTCTTACGCCAGACAACACAGAACAGATATCTAATGGCAGTGAGTTTTCCAAATGGAGATTTCTCAAAATGACTCATTGTTCCTTGGTCTGACCATTTTAATGGTTAGGCCCCCAAATAAGGCAAGGCTTAGATTAAATTCTGTTCGTGAGTCTAAATATAAAATATGAGATTGTTTCCTCTTATTACAGCAACAATTCAGTAGAAGACACAGAATCATAAACCTAGAGCAATCCCATGGGAAGAAGCATTATATTGGGGAGGAAGCACCAGACACTGACAGGAAACTATCATTGAAACCCATATCTGCACCTGGCCCTGGGGCTGGACCCTGTATTCAGTGGTTCTTGCATGCCCCCTGCAGTCCATTTCCCTCCCGCCATCTGAAAGTGGTGGCTTCTTTCTGATACCACAATGGCCATGGCTAATTGTGCATTTCATACAGCAATATATGACCATGCATTTGTTCTAAGTTTGCTCATTTACAGGTAAACTACATTTTTGTCATCGCTTCTGGACTTGTAAATCGGCCTTTCATGGAATCTCCAAACTTCTCATAATCTGCTTAAGCTTTAAAATCTCCAACCCATTTCAGCCACTTTTCTGGAGACTGGTGGATCTAATCCATCCAGGAGTTAATACAGGTGAATCCAGAGACTTTACATGAGAGTGTTGAGACCCCAAGGATATAATAATTCACCCCCAGTTTCCAGCTACTGCTCCTTACACTGTAAGCCTGTGAGCACAAAGACATCCTGGTCAGGAAAACTGATGTATATATCCAATCTTTCTCTCATTTTTATCCACTCACATACTGAATATCGTGTGTCTTACAAAAAATTATCTCCTAAAACAGTAGTTAGGAAAACTCAGCCCATCAAAAATCCCATGGCTAACTGCCTCTGTTCAGGCTCAGTCATCAGGTAGAGGCACCTGGGGATCCCAGGACTAGGGCTCCCACTCAGAGCTCCACGGTCAAGCCTGCCATGATTTTACACCTCAAAGGGAGGAGCCCAGTTTGTATTTCCTCATATTACATTGTAAATACTGCGATGGGTTTCCTTCAGAGAGCACAGTGTCTAGAGCAGTTATGACTGACACAAAGGACAAAGTTTGCATGATATTATTTGTGAAAATGTAGTTTCTTGTTATATGACTGCTTTGGGCTAAGGACCTATCACCCATCATCTTACTTAGTTACTATATATGCACACAATACTTTTGAGCTATGAGAGTTCTAGTTTCACAACATCCTCACCAATTCTAGAGATTAACTGTTGGAAAATAGAAATTCTACAGGGAGGTGAGAGGAATGTAATTGTGGTCCAAATTTCTGTTTATCAAATAATCTTGAACATATTTCCTTATGCTTATTACACAGTTGTGTATTTTTGTTGAAAAGTTTTACTCATATTTTTCTGCTTTTGTCTGTAAATATGTTTTGCCTGTAAATCTTTTTTCATATTCTGGACATAACTTTAGCAGGTTTATGACTAGTGAATATTATTTTCCAGTACATGAATTTCTTCTAATTTTATTAATAATCCCATTTCATGCATGTTATATTAATTTTGATAAATTCACCATAACTTTGGCTTACTAATTATTCTTGTTGTATTATATTTAATAAATTATTGCATAGCCCATTTTGGTTTTTGCTGTTATAGGGGTGTTCTAGTTTGCTAGCTGCTGGGATGCAATATACCAGAAGCAGAAATGGCTTAAAAAAAGAGGAATTGAACTAAGTTGCAAGTTTATAGTTCTAAGGCTGAGAAAACATCCCAATTAAATCAAGCCTATAAAAATGTCCAAATTAAAGCACTAACAAGAGGTTATCTTCACTCAAGAAAGGACAATGAACTTAGAGATTCTCTCTCAACTAGAAAGGCACATGGTGGACATAGCATCTGTTAACTTTCCTCTACAGGCTTCTTGTTTCATGAAGCTCTCTCGGGGGCATTTTCCTTCTTCATCTCCAAAGGTCTCTGACTGGGAAACTCTTAGTCTCATGGCTTTGTGATGGTTCTGTGTCTCTCTCCTCATTCTCAAGCTTTCTCCAAAATGCTTCCTCTTTTAAAGTATTCCAGTAAACTAATCAAACTCACCTGGAATGGTGGTTGATACCCACAAGTGGGTGAGTCACCTCTCCGTGGAGATAATCTAATCAAGTTTCCAACCTACATTATTGAATAGAGATTAAAATAAATGATTGCTCCCACAAAACTGATTAAGATTAACATAGGCCTTTCTAGGGTACATAAATCCTTTCAAACCAGCACAAGAGGTTGTTGTAAAGAGCATTAATAGAGACAAGCATCATGATGACCATATTGACAAACCAAGAGAATGCATTAAATATATCCAACTGTTCAACTTTGCTTATTAGAGAAGTTGTAGGCTTACATAAAGGTCATGAAAAAATACCTAACAGAGTAGCCTTATACCGCTAGGGCAAGCTCATTCACCCCACATGTAAAGGTGAATCCCCTCTATGAGCCTGAGGATTTTTCGATTCAGACCTCCCTTTTGATGGTTCTGCTTCTGAGATTCTTCTTCCCTTTATCTCTTCATTTCCTGTCCCTTCAATCTAGAATGGCAGTCATCCTGT
>PVIY010021537.1:0-42281 GCA_004026745.1 Myrmecophaga tridactyla | reverse complement strand
GGAAGGGCCCGGGTTGCATGGAAGGGACTGGGTGGTGTGGAAGGACCTGGGCTGCATGGATGGGGCAGGGCTGCGTGGATGGGGTAGGGCTGCGTGGAAGGGGCTAGGCCACGGGGAAGGGACTGGATGATGTGAAAGGGACTGGGCAGCTGCGTTGGTCAGGTGCTGGTCAAGGACTTCACAGCGAGCTTTGGTAAGGCTGAAACTTTGGGTTCACTCCTCATTCTAAAAGCTCCTCTAATAATTTAGCCCGTTATCAACTACACCTTTGCCCCATATTGGGTTAACTGTCAACAGAAGTCCCAATTTTTTTTATTATTATATGTTATATAACATACAGCATTCTATTATATTATATGCTGTAATTTATATGTTACAGGATTTCTGAACCCAAGTGAAAGACCTTACATTTCACGAATGTTTTCCTGTGGCATTTAATACATAGAGAATACTTAGGGAAAATAAGAAACAGGCTTGGCAGCATATATGCTTATAAAAATATAATTTTGGTTTATATATTTAGTCCATAAACTGAATTTTTATTCCATAAGCACACTATGCCCATCATGGTGTGGCAGAGATAAGATGTTCTGGGTAATTTTGGTCATAAAAGTGAATTTAAGTTTTCAGGAAGAATCTGTGAAAATGTAAGAAAAATAAATTCTAAGGCAGAAACTTGGAGATCATTCATTTTTTATTTATTTTTCCAAAAATCTAAAATTTCTGACTAGCTTTAATTTAATCTTTATCAAGAATGTTTTGTTTCAGGGACTCTAAAAAGAGTGTTACTGTCAGTTTTTGTTTAAGATTGTAATCTTTTTATTTTATTAAAATCATGATTTTTAAAAACATGTAACAGTATTGGTGAAGTTATTATGAGAACAGTAAATCCTTCCACTGTGGATGGCAGTATAAATAATATAAGGTTTTAGAAAATAATTTATTAGGTATTCACCATGTACCAAAAACTGGAACATACGGTGGCCACAGTTCTGACCTTTATACTTAGAAATGGAATTAGAAAAGACGGGAAAAGCCACATGTGCAAAGATAACCTTTGCAGGGCTGTTAATAATAATGAAAAATTAGAAACAATTTAAATATTCATCAGTAGGTAAATGACTAATGAAATTAATATACATTTATCTTTTGGTCTATTACGCAGTCATGGAAAATGAGAAGCATAAAAACTATATCAACATGGAAAAATCCTTATGTTGTAATGTTAAGTGGAAAAAAGCAAGACAAACATGCTTGTACACTAAAATTGCTACAAAATATAGCAATATTATATATATATTGTAATGAAAATTATATGTTTTGCATTGACCAAAATGTGCTATTTTTAAAAAGATACCATATTGGGAAGTAGGAGAAGTGATTAGTTTCTTTATCTTCTAAACACATTCGGAAATTATTGCAATGTCTTTGTGAACCGATAAAGTCAGAAACTCACCTCTCAGTTACCAAAGGGAGGGAAGTAACAGAGCCCTCAGCACCTACTATGGAGGGAGCACTGGGGTGCCTGCCCCTTTCTCAGTGCAGGGAGCGGGCAGAGCCACACCTATGAGGGAAAGGAGCAGGGAGGGCCCTTCTCCGGAGGGCGGGTCTGCTGAGTCACACCTCGGTAGCTGACTGCGCTGGGTCCACAGCAAGCCTTGGGAAGCGCCCACTGTCCCCCCAACGCCTCGGCCAAGCGCAGCTGACCCTCCCCCTATGTGCAGGGCGACCTGTGCCCTTTACCTCTGCTCCCGCAGCCTGGTAGCCTCGGGTCCTGGTCAGCCTCCCTTCACATGCCAGCACAGCCTCCTTGGCTCGTCTGCAGAAGAAACACATGGCCGTGAACACAATGGCGTCATGCCCCGGTTCTGCACTGGGGGGCAGAGGCAGCGGGCACTGCTCGAGTAGCTCGTGTCTGGCTTTTGGTAACCAGAAAACATCTTTCAAAATGGTTTTTATCATTAAATAGATGAACTGACGTTGAATGATGACTTACTACCCTGATGAGCTACAGCTCAGTTCCTGGAGGCCCCCTGGCCCTGGCTGTGCTGGGCAGCATCAGCTTTGGGCACTTGCTTTCCAGTGCCGTGTCTCCCGCCTTCATCTCGCAGCCTTTTTGCGCTGGCGGCCTCTGGGGCAAAAGTCAGACCCCACTCCGGAGACTTGGCTTCTGCTGGTGTGGGCAAGGCGGTTGTGTCCACACGGCCACGGGCAGCTGGCTCAGCACAAGCAGGCCAGAGATGCTGCAACTGGCCACACTGCTGTGCTGACCCCATATCTCTGCCTAAATGATTAATTCCTGAAAAACGCCCGACGCATGGGGACTAGGGTTAAACACTCATAGAAGGAAAGCAGGCGCAGAGGGTCAGCCCCGGGCAGGTTCCTGAGCCGTTGAAGGGACGCGCGACCCCCTCGGCCAGCCTGTGCTGCCGGGCCCTGACCCTCTGACCCCAGGGCTGCCCCCTCTGCCCGGTCTCCTCACACGGCCTCCACCAGGGGGCCTCCACCCACGACCCCAGCAGGGGCTGGATCTGCACCCCTCCGCACTGGCCGCATTCAGGCCAGAACCCGAAGTGGGTGGTTCCGACACCCCATGCCAGGCGCCAGCGGCCTCCCCTGCACCCCCGAGCGCCCCCCCCCCCCCACGGAGCCACACCAGTCGTTTATGTATTCCTACTCTTACTGGCAGGCGTTTTCTGCACACCTGTTTTGGGTCGAGCACAGAGGTCCACAGAGGTGCATCACTGTCTCTGCCCTGGAAAAGGTCACTGCCCAGCTGGGTGAAGGAGATGTAAGAGGGGCTGTAGCAGGGTGGGGGACAGATTTAGCACACAGGGGTGGACCAAACCCAGGCCCCGTCGGAAGTCACTGCTGAGCCCCCAGTGCTGTCCACTGTGTCCCTAAGGAGAACAGGCGTGGCTTGGGGCCGCAGCTCCCTTCTCTTCTCAGTGTCCAGCAATGCCTCCTCACGCCAAGGCAGACAGGGCCCAGTGCCTCGGACCTCCGCGGAGCAGTGCGACGAGCTTCACTGCATCCAGTTAGCGAGCCGTGGTTGCAGCGGCTTCTCAAGGTGACAAGGGCACACATGCGTGGTAAGAGGACGACAGCAGGAGCTGCACTCTGTGGTCCAGTCCTGCTGCCAGACGTCCTCCCGTGCTGGCTGAGGCCTGGACTCAGCGACAGGGTGCCAGGCCTGGCGAGCTCTTTTTTACTGAAGTGCTTGACAGAAAAGCCATCATTTGCTCTGCTCAGGCTTGAAAGGACTTCATGCTCTACTGCTCTGACAGCCTTAACCATCATCTGCGTGAGTTTTAGAAACTCCTTTTCTTGGATGGATTGGTGGAATGCCTATGTTCCAGTAGAACAGAGCACTGGCCTCGGGATGGGACAGCCCAGGCCTAAGGCTCCATGCCAGCACTCAGGAGCTGTGAATCCTTGGATAAGTCACTTAACCTCTCTGAGTATTACTTTTCTCCTCTGAAAAATGGAGACAATGCCATTCTTATTCAAAGAAACGGAAGTGATAAGAGCTGGTAGCAGACAGGAAGGAAGATAAGGGAGAATTGGAGACTTGTGAGAGTGAAGATTACAGACCAGCTTAGCTGTCTGTCAATGTTTCCCGCGGACAGGCTGTCCCAGGTGGACCAGAGGGCCTGGAATGGAAACCAGTGAGGTTTGCTGCGGAGGAGCCATGCCTAGCAGATGAAGATGGAGAAAGGACGTTGGCTCAGCTTCTAGAAGGGGCACAAAGAGCCCTACAGTGCTCCAGCCTTGTCCGCAGCCGTGCCGTGAGGATCTGGTGGAGAAGGCCATCCACTCATAGGCCTGGGCAGCCCCGGGGCACCAAGCTGGCCGCCAGCTCCTGCTGCGAGGCCTCAGCATCCGGGCCAGGAAGCAGGCAGTGCCACGCGAGACTTCACCATGCCACCCTGCACCCAGCCACGCCATGCTTTCCGGACTGGTCTGCACACAGACTGACCCGAGCTTGGTTAAGATACATGGTCTATGGCTGCGGCCCATGGTGGACGGCTGGAGATTTTGAGTTCACGGCGCAACCTGAAAGCTTCGCAGTTCACAGTTTGGGAACGTTGCTGCAGGAGATGGTGCTGTTTCTCACCATCACTTTAGCATTAAAGAAAGGGGAACTGGTATTTCTAGAAACTGAGAAAAGTAACTAACTACTCTCACATGGCCAGCGAGTGATGATTTTTAACCCAGGCAGTCTGCCCTCAAACCTTGAGCTTAAGGATTAGCTAGACAGCATCTCCAATGTGATTCTAAGAATCATAACAGTCGGCTTCCCTCTGGATGTTCCCCCAGCAGGAGGCAATTCCCGGGCAGCTAAACCAGCACCTGTTTTCATTCTGGTTTACGCTGCTACTCTCCAGAGTCTGGTTGGCCCAGTCACCTCTAGAGACAATGCCAAGTAAAATCCAGGGCTTGGGACTGAGAGGAGACCAGAAACTCTGCCAATTCACACACGCCAATACATGCACATGCACACGTATACACACATGACTGCTCACTTGCACACACACACACAGGAATGATCCTTGCTGAGACTCTTACCTCAGTGCCCTCAGCTTCTGCCGCAGGGGCCAGGGTCTGCAGCGGATGTTTGCCATGAGTTCTTTCTGGAACTGGATATTCTGGAAGATCTGCTCTGGATCGCTCTTGTCCCCAGCTTCGTCACCATCGAAGCTGTCATCCAGGTTTCTGGAGGGATGGGGTGTGGGGGGGAGAGCTGATTAGTAGGGAGCTCTGTCAGGGCAAGTTTGGCACCTCGTTTCCCCAGCCCCAGGGTCTCCTGTGGGTGCAGCTGTGCCATGGGGTGGGAAGCAGGGAGAGTGGTGGGTGGAGCCGCAGCTGCTGAGACACCTTTACTGGCTCCCAGTGTTTCCGTGGCTGAGCGAAAGAAAATGGTTTCTCAGGATGAAAGATGTCCGAGGACGTCATGAAAGAAGAAAAGAGGGTGTAGCATCTTGGTGGCCAAACAATTTCTTTGGTACGCTCACTGAAAAAGTGAGCTAATTTTAGAGGCACAACTCCTTTTGTCCCCCAACTCTGAGGGTAAAATAAATGAAAATCAAATTTCTTTTTCCCAGAGACCCCTGTCTGCCCTCCCACTTCCATTCATGTGAAACCTGAGATAGCTGAGGTTTCTGTAGATACCAGCGATGAAGAAGAAATCAGCTAAGCAGATATATGGAGCGAAAACATTTCAGGGACATCTTTACTCTCTAGAACAATTTTCCAACATGGACCGATGTTTATTCTCTGTAATAATTACTAAGCTAATCGTTACACAACTTCTCAGGAGAGAGTTAAGAGTACTCTGCTGTGGTTATTAGGGCAATGATGCACTTAGAAGTAAGAGAAAATATTTCCTTTGTTATTCTCTAATTTGAATTGTGTTAATACCCCAAGAAGAATTTTCCCCAGAGTCTCCAAATCAGTGAGGTTTTAATATATATGTACAAATATTTAACACATTCTAATAGCACTTATACAAACCTTATTAGCCTAACGCATTTTTCCAATGGACATTTGTTTTTCTAACAAAAGCACGACGTGCTCCCTCTCTGCACTGCCAAGAGAGAACAGGTACTGCGCGCGCGGGCTGGCAGCCAGGAGCGCCGGGCGCGGGCAGTTCACCGGGCAGCAGGGGCTTTCCTGCTCTCAGCGTCGCTGCGGCTGCCGCCCAGCTGTCCCGAGAGCTGGGGACACGGGTTTCTGAGCTTGCTGTGGAGGGGAGCCCCTTCCCTGCCCTCCGCCTAGACCCAAGCGCAGCCCAGGTGGCCCGGCGCCCCTGCCTCGCTGCTCCTGTGCACCGGCCGGCTCACCCGAGCAGCAGAGACTCCTGGTGGGGGTAGCGCTGGCCGGAACTTCTCCGGGTGCTTCGACAGCTCCGGGGCGCTCTTGAGGGGTTCATGGCGCTCGCGGCTGCCTGCCAGTGAGCACAGAGCAGCGGGGCCCGGACGCGGTGGGGCTGTACGGGCAGAGGCTTACGGAGCAGCCGAGCGGCTCCGCGCGCCCCAGGAGCAGCCCTCGTCGCGCCGCTGCCCGCGCAGGGGAGGGCCCAACCGGGCGCGCGGGTGCACAGACCCGCGGGGATGCGGGCGGCCAAGTGCGGGAAGGGTGGCGCGATCCAGGAGCCCTTGGTGCTGCCCAGGCGTCACGTCAATCACCACGCTGGGTCTCACGCGGCCTTGAAGGACGCGCAGGGCAGCGCTCGCGTTCCCCACCGCCCTCTCCAGAAGAAGGAAGGACGCAGCCGCAGCATTTCGTTTGCCTTTATCTTTGATCAACTCTTTCGGAAGACATGGAAGCTGCAGGCAGGTTGCATGACCAGCCCCCCGCGCTGCGCGCTCACATCCTCCTCCTCCGTGTCCGTGCACGTCTCGGGTTTCGGTGGCCTGCGCCGCGCGCCCCACTGGAAAGGAGTAAGGACGTTAACAGGGATCGCAGTTCACATTTCACAGTGTTTTGCACTCACTAAGTCCGGGCCCGTGGATCTTCACGACGACCCTATGGGACTGAGGAGAAGGGAAGTGGGGGGGCTCCCGAGAGCTTCCTGGGGAGAGAGCAGGATTCTGGTGGCGAGGCGATTCGCGCGCAGCTGTTCTCAGGTGGGGAGCGGGGTCGGCGTCGGCGCCTTCGGGGGGAGCCCGCGCCTTCGGGGGTAGTCCGCAGCGCGCACACGCGGGGGCTGCAGGCGGCCCGTGTCCTGCTGCCTCTCGCTGGCCCCCCTTGCCCTGCCTGGCCCCTCCCGCCCGGCTCTCCCACGCGAGCGCACCACCGCTGCAGGCTTTCCCGCACACTCGCACTCACTCTGCCGTTAAGGCAACCCGTCTGCGGAGCTCGCGTGAGCACTCGCGGGACGGAGGGGAAGCGCTCGGGGTCGCTAGTCCTATCAGCGCCAGGGGTCTGCAGAGCCCCGAACGCGCCGCCCGCCGACCATGCGGAAGGGGCCGGGGGCCACGAGGGCCTTCATCCATCTCTTCCGGCACCAATTCAGCGGCAGCTCCCGGAGAGCAGAACAGCTTCCGCCCACGGGGCTGCCCAGAGCCAGGGCCCAGCGCGAGTGCGGGGTCGCGGAATCACTGGGCATTGCCCGGACCCAGCGCGGGGGGGTGCACACAGAGGGCACCAGTGGCCAGAGCCGGTCTTGGGCTGGATGTGGACTTCCGCGCCTGGCTCAGGTCACCCTCTGCCACCTTTCCTGAAACCGCTGGCCTTTGCCCTCTAGGGCTGGCCACTTCACTGAGACTTTTTGCGTCCTCGGAGACCTTTGGGGGAATGGCCTATTTCTGAGCATAGCAAAGTCTTTTTGTCACCCTACATTTTCTAAAAACCCCTCTGCCTTGTTTTGAATACTCATTCAAAGTTTCGAAATATTTTGTTACTCTTATGCAATGAACTATTTTGAGCATTTTTGTCTCTTCTTTACGATTATATATTTTTATGAGTAGGAAGAACTAGTAGCAAATTTTGAGGTACTATGGGGATTTATCAGTGCAGACACATTGCTGTTTCTTATGTTTTTTCAAGTAATTCTGTTTGACAATATGGGCAAGATATGCTTGGTTGGTCAGAAAATGTTTCACTCAATTGCACTCTGTTTTTAATGTTTAAATCATGAATGAATTGGGGCAATTAAATAAAAATAATTGCTATTTTGATACAAATCAAGTATCCTAGTTTTTCACCTAATTTAAGGAAATGTAGGTTTCTATCAATTTTTATTGTGGAAATAATATATAGTCATTTAATAAGTGGAAAGAGTAGGGAATTAGGAATAAGAAAAATCTATGTGGTTTTTGCTTAATGATATTAACATTTTTTATCTTTTTGCTAAATGTATGGTTTTAAAATATATTTTTAATTTTATTGAATATATACCTTTTTCTTAACTTTCCCATTAATTTTTCCTTTTTTTTTGCATAAACAGTCTCCAGGAATCAAACCCAGGTCTCCAGCCCATTAATTTTATATCTATTTTATATCCATGTTATTCTTTATTTTTTAAACAAAATTTATCAATAAACCATTGAATGAAATAGTCCATCTAGAATACATTCAGCTCTGCCCCATTTCTCCAACACTCATCTTCTCTTCCTATATGCATTTCTTTTTACATTAATCTTTTTTCTGCTTCTAACATCATCTCTTTATAATTACTTTTCTGGAAGTGACTTTTTTAAAAAATATTTTTTATTGTGAATCCTAACATATATACAAAGAAAAGAAAGAGAGCAATAATTTTCAAAGTACGCGTCAACAAATGGTTACAGAACAGATTTCAGTGTTTGTTATGGTTTACCATTCCACTATTTCAGAGTTTTCCTTCTAGCTGCTTCAAAATACTAGAGGCTAAAAGAAATATGAACATAGTGATTCTGCAGTCATACTCATTTGTTAAATCTTATTTTCTCTGTTATAACTACTCCTTCTCCTTTGATCCTCCTCCCAGTCCATAGGGGTCTTTAGGCAATGCCTGTTCTGACTTTTTTCTGCTTCTATGATAACACTTGCTTGCTAGCAACTGCAAAACCACAACATGATTTTAGCCTTTATAAGCTCACCTTGAAAACCTCTGGGGGCTGCTCTCAGAATCTTCCTTCTTGGAAGGAGCATAATAAAAACTCCAAATTGGCTTGCAGTTTTGAATTATGTGGTCTCTCTTTCAGTGCACCCCACAACATCTCCACAATGGAAATGTTTCATTAGGGAAAGCCTCAAAATCAAGTGCTTGTTCTATTTTCTTGGGAGTCCCCGATGATTCTGAGGGTACCCGGGGTTTCCTAGATGGGAAAGTTTAATAGTAGATGGGACATTTTTGTATTACAGAGAATAATCATTGAAAAAATTCAATATATTATTAAATGAATGTTTCTACCCGCTACGTTCATATTGTTCTGATGTGCTTATATATGTTATTTTATTCTCATTGAAATGAGACTTTAACAAGATCAGATTTGTCTTCCTCTTTATATGAGTTCCTAAGTTTTTAGAGTTCCATCTCAGCCCACCTGCATCCATTCTGTGACGAGCTCAAGGTGAGCTGTGATGCCGTCTCTTCCTTCCCGCAGGCCCCACTCACACCTGCCTCCCCATCTCCTCCCAACAGAAGGAAGCCTTCGGGGAATGTCGCTTTCTGAATGCAAAGGGATTCATTACTCAATGTGCATTTGCTGTCCTCTGACAGGTTGAATAGGAGCTGTAGATGTGCTGGCTTGTCTTAGTTTAAGCCAGAATGTGCCTAGAGACTTCCCAAATGCTTACAACTGGGACACTAAAACACACTTACAAACCAACAAATAAACATATCAGAAAGGATACAAAATGGGCTGAAGCTGTTAGTCCACAGACAACAGCTTACAGGATCTGTGGGGTGGGCAAGGAAGGTAGGGAAAGCAGAGGGAGAGAAAGAGCAAGAGAAGGCCTATTTTATAATGCACGAATCCCTTTAAGTTAAAAAAATAACGTCTTGTTATAAATCTCAGGAGGTTTTAGCAGAAAACATTTTGGTTTACAGGAACAAAATTCAGATTAGCTTACAGGAACAAAAGCATTCATTTCTTATTTCATCAGTTAAAGAAAAAAAACTTTACCCGGCTGAGTTTATGCCATTCCCCAAATTACTGAGTATATTGCTGAAGTACATGGAAAGCATGTACGTGAATAATCCCGTGTGTCCAAGGTTGATACCCGGCTCCCCTTGTCTTCATTATCAGGGTTAAAAAGCTCTGGATTTTTCAAGATTCATTTTCCTATTCCTGAGATGTATTAACATGCCCTCTATATTATTCCAGCCACTGGAAAGCTTTCGTTTTAAATTTAGAAAATTATTTTGGTCCTGGAAAATGTTATTCAGGGAGGATGATCAAGAAAACATTGCTTCCAATTATATGGGTAACAACTGAATTTGTTGAAACATGAGAACAATTTTTTATATATAATTCCTCAGGAAATCATCAGCAGCAAATGGGCTTGAAACTGGCCAGACACTCCGAGTTCCATTAGTGGCTTGCAATACGCACAGACTCATTTAGAGATTTATAAAGCAGGCGGTGGCTGGGCAGGGCTGCCCTTGGCCACAGCTGGCTCCCGAAACAAGTGAAGACATTGTCACCACATGACAGAATCTTCTAGAAGTAGGAACTCATTAACATCAGATATGTTGCGACTGGGATACAAATTATACAGCGGCTCTCCCCTGCTCTTGAGTTTTCCCAAGGGGTGAAGTTCCTTCTCCCATGATATGACTGTATCTAAACACATGAATTGTCCTAGGAAGAGGGAAAGTGTGAATTTTCTTAGAAATTGGGGAAATGGAAAGCAGTTGAATTCTTTGTCAAGCAACCATTTAGTAGTCGGCTGGGATTTTACTTTAATAATTCTTAGAACAAGTTTCTATTTCCCTAACATTGGGGGGTATGACAGTGCTCAGCTGCTCTCTCTGAGGAGTGGCGGCTCCCTCTCACCATGTCCTCTAAGCCCTGAGTCATGCCGAGTCACAACCAGACGAGGCACAGGGAAGAACCGACTCCAGACAGAACTCTCTACCCCCTTGTTGATCTGAGGTGTGGATGTTTACGACATTCTTGTTTGGCAGTACTTAAAGACCCTCTTATGAAAATTGTCTCCATCTTTTCCTTCAAGTTTTACTAATGTATGCCTTTTCATTTTGTATTTTTGACATATCATTTTCATTTATTGTTTTATACATATCTTATTTTCTTCCTTAAAGTACGAAACAATTTCTCCCCTAAAATTTAATTTCTTTGAGCAAAACTTGAAAAATCAATACCTTTTTCTCTTTACTTCTTTCCTTCCTTTTATTTCTTTCTTTCTCTTCTTCTTTTAAGTTTTCTTAGTACTCTATCTCCTCCTTTCAGGTTAAAGCATTCAACACATTTGTTGATTTTTGAGTGAGGAGCACTCAGTTTTGGCCTGGGATAAGTCCATTTCATCCTGGATCCCTCCCACTTCAGCCCAGCTCATGTTCCCAGCTCCCAGTCCAGCCAACATAGATTTGGTCCACAATCAAATGCAAATGGCAACACCTTTGAGAAGTCATCTCATCCAGCTCCTGCGATTGTGTGGGGCCCTGTTAGAAATTCTAAACATTGGTTATACTTCTCTGAATGAACCCTGACTGAAACAACTCTCCTGGCTGCTCTTATCCTGGCTTGTATCTCAGGCCAGGAGACAGTTGTGCTCTTCAGCCAGGGCTGCTCTAATTTCTTCTTCACCCCTCCCCTCCAATTCCTTTTTCAGGAAGGGCAAATGGGATAGTCAGAGCGGTGATTAGATCATAAATGACCTACTGCCATGCTGTAGTTTCGTCTATCAATATTGTATATTAAATAAGCTCACAGAAATGTGTGTTTATGACTGTATCTCCTAATATCTTGTGTTGGTTAAGGTTTTCCTTTATTTTTAAATTCTTGATGTGATCATTAGACTCACCGCAGTTGATGGGCTCAGTGGGGGACTGGAGAGGGAGGCGAGGCTGGGAGCACTCTCAGAAGAGGAATTTATGTTGTCTCCCCATGTTTCCTCCTTCCTTGCACCAGTGGCAATTTCTCCTGCCTTGTTGCTTGGTGTGACCTCGGCTTCAGGGCCATGCTGTGACTCAGCCTGTCCTGTGTGCTCAGGAACTCTGAGATTTGATGGGATCACTGGAATCAGTATCAAACACTAAGCTTGGAGGCTTCCCGTGGGGACGATCACTCTTGTCTCATCCCCTCCCCCACCCCTACAATCTGATTCTGATTATTTCCAGACTACAGTGAGGGAGGGGGCTGGACAAATGGGAGCATCTCTTCATCTAGTCCAGCTCCTCCGATGCAGGGCTCTGCCGGACTTTCTCCAGCAACTTCTTCTTAGATGCGTCATCCTTTCAATCATTTGTTCAGCAAACACTTACTAGATTCCTATGCTGTGTTAAAAGTCAGGGCATTAAATCATTTGTCACAATATTTTAATAAGGCAAGCATTGCAAGTGTTAGAAAAACTCTGGACAGGGTTCTCGGAACTGAGAAACTTTGGTTAGAATTTATTGTTAAAGAGAAAGGATCTGACCAGCAGATTCTGCTCAAGTGACGCATACAATAAACTATTATACTCAAGTTTAAATTCAGAGAACATTCTCAGTGTCACTGCAGTGAGCTTAAAAATGATTGCCTCTTTGATACCCACTTCCTGGGATCTGGAATGTGAATGTTACCTGACATGGTAAAGAGGCGAAAGTCTTCACAAATGCATTGAGATGTGGACAGCACCCTGGATTACCCAGGGGCCCTAAATGCAATCACAGGCATCCTCAGGGGAGGGGCCTGGGGGGCTTTTACTACCCATGAAGGAAGAGGAGACTTGAAGATGGCATGCTGAGAGATCTGAAGGTGGTGGAGGCAGCGGCCTGGGAGATGGTGGCCTTGAAGATGGGAGTGATGTCACCCCAAACCAAGGAATGTTGGCCACCAGCAGGATTGAGGCCAGGGGCTGACGGGCTCCACCTCTCCAGAGGGAACATGGCCCTGCTGACACCATGGCATGGGCTCCGTGAGGTTGATGTAGAACATCTGAACTCCAGAACTGAGGGGATAAAGTTCTGTTGGGTTAAACTTATGGTAATGTGTTACAATAGCCTAGGAAACTATGACAGTCACTTTCGCTCTGAAATTAGATAATAATAGTAACCACATCAGAGAGTTTTTGTGAGGATTAAATAATTGAATCTGCCAAAAAGCTCAGAACAGCACTCTACATAGTAAGTGTTCACCAACAACAGATGTAACTGGTATAGATTTATTTGAAACATTGGATCATTTAACTCTTCAGCATTAAAAAAGTTAAACAGCAAAGATATTCATGAAAGGTAACTTTTATCCAAAATAACTCAGTGGTCTGAGCATCCACCCACTGCCACGTCCCAGTCTGTCCACCGCCATGTCCCAGTCTGTCCACTGCCACGTCCCAGTCTGTCCACTGCCACGTCCCAGTCCGTCCACTGCCACGTCCCAGTCCGTCCACCGCCATGTCCCAGTCTGTCCACTGCCACGTCCCAGTCCGTCCACCGCCATGTCCCAGTCTGTCCACTGCCACGTCCCAGTCTGTCCACTGTCACACCACATTATCACAACTGCTTCCCCGTGCACTCCCTGCTTCTAGTGACTCCCTCCAAAGTCTGTTTCCTGCCCAGCTACGTCTTGTTACCCTGAAGCCCCAGTAAAAACTGGACACCAGGACTCCTGTCTTCTCCTGTCCATGAGCGTGAAGGCCAAATCCTCAGCAGGTCCTAAGGCCCAACACCAGCTGCTCCTCACCACCCCAAGCATGTCCTACTGCTGGCCTCTGCCTCTCCCTGCTCTGGACTCCTGGCTGTGTCTCGGTTCCACCAAGCCTGTGGCCTCAGGGTCTCTGCCCGTGGCTTCACCTGGTTGGACCCCCTTCCAGGTGCTAGGTGCCTGCTCCGCTTCCTCCTTCACATCTTCAATGGACGCTGCTGGAAATTGGGGAGCAGTCTGCTCAGGGCCCCTTCTTCTGGTGCCGTTACGCACAGAGGTCCCAGCCCTCCCTCAGGCTGACACTTGCTGCAAGGACTCAAGGTGCTTGCTGAAGCCTGTTTCTTCGTGGTTACGTTTATCACAGGTAAACGTGCAGATTCAAGTCAGCCAGGGGAAGGCGTGTCCAGGACAGGCACGAAGGGCCCGTTGTCGTCCCCTTGGGGGCCTGGGCAGTGGGGACCATCCCGCTGACAGTGTGTGACCGCCTGTGACGTGCTGCCCACAGGAGGCTCATGGCAGCCCTGGCATCCCATCCTTCCTAGGCCCCATCTGCGTGGGCACCCACAGCACCAGCCTTAGTGTCTCAGCCCCCCGAGGTTGCACTGACTCTGCATGACGAACTCACACCGTGGGTGGGGTCCCACGGCCAGGCCCACCAGGCCTGGTGTCCCAGGGCTCAAGGTCACCACCTGGAGCTCAGGGCAAGGCCAGACGCCTGCCGGGCAAGCTCGGACTTTTCATGAAAGTGACCTCAGGTGTGGCCCTCACTTGCTGGCGATCCCACTCTGTTTTCCTGTGTAGCCCTTATCTCTACTGGGTGTTGACGCCTTGCTCGCCTGCCTGCCACGGCCTTACACTGACAATTGAAAGTAAAAATCAAAAAACAATTTACCTGTTGCATCTTTCTCTAAAAAAGACCGAATTTGTTCTGATTTGCATGAATAAGTGAAAATTGAGTCTACCCCTTGTTCTGTTTCTCCTAAGAGTCTAATTCAACCAGAGTACTCAGTTTCATGTGGTCGGTTCTGCTTAGACTTTCGCTGAAAAGTGTCGTCATGAGCTGCCAGCTCCATCGCTTACTGACTGGACTGGAAACCCACTGCTGACGCTTTAGCCCAATTTCTGACCACAAAATGGAGATAATCTTACAGGGTTGTTGTACAAATAGTGACACTATATGTGACGTCCTGGAGGCATAAGGGGTGCGAAGGACAGGCCACTGTGTTTGGTTGTTCTTCTGTAATGGGTGTTGTTACTTAAATCCCACAGGAAAGCCTGGCTGGATTGGTTTGGGTTAAATACTATTATCGTGGCCATATCACCATCATCATCATCATCATCATTATTATTTTACCTTCTCCATGAAAGCCTGGTAATCGGCTTGAACTGACTTTTTTGAGAGCTAACCTGATTGGCATAGAGAATTTGCAAAGAAAGTATATTAAAAACGTATGTATTAACTACGGGACCCACATAATAAGTGTGCACCTGAGCTCAGCACAGATGTGACTCGCGAGGCCATCGCTGTCCGAGCAGCACAGGGACCTAACACGTGAGCTCCAATGGCTGAGGCTGGGTCTGGGGGTTGCGTTCCCAGGGAGGCCATGGGGGGGAGTCGGTCAGGCCCCGCGGAAGCAGACTGTAATTCAATTTGTGACCCCAGCCCAAATTGCAGGAAGGAAGAAAATTGTTAAATGGTATCTTTCATGAGGTTAAAAGGGAAGCAGACTGTCACTGACTCTTATAAGGTCTGATTAAATTCCTCCCCTACTAATCTGGAAACTGTAACCCAGACGCAGCCTGCAATGCAGAGAGCGTGTGAGCCTTCAGTGCTGCGGCGCGGCTGTTTTGTGCTCTGGGAACTGCTGGACGGAAAGGCCAACCGCCCATTGAAGCTGATTTCTCGCAGTTCCTTGTGCCTCCATTTAACCTCGGGGGCCTCTCCTTGCGCACACCACGGCTCGCTTCCGCTGGAAAGCGGGGGTGCGGGATAATGCTCAGGCCCCAGGAAACCACTCTGGACGTTGCCAGTGAGGAAGAGGACCCAGCAGAAGCAGCAAGGAGGAACTGCGGGACGCGGCAGTGTGTGCTGCACATACCGGGCCCACCCTGCTGCCCGCTTCCCAGGGCAGGGGCAGTGAGGACAGAGAAGGCATCCCCGGAACGCTGTGTTGCGGCTGGGGGCCTCGCTGCAGAACTACCATCCTGTCGGGGCTCGCTTAGGTCCTGCCAACGCTGACTGCCCGGTGACCCCCTCCCACGGTTGCTGAGAAAGACGGACTGCCTGTTTCTCTTTGTTGGCTTAACCGTCTGGATACAAGATCCTGTAAACATATTAATTTCCCCTGGGACTTTTGAAAGCCTCCTAACTGCATTATCATTTTTCTGCATAAAGGAAGTTTAGTAAAAAAAAAATTATGGAGTGAACTTCAAATTATCTCCAAATGGCCATCAAGTAGAGATGGCCAGTCAGCAGATGCAGGAGGAAAGAACAAAGTTAAAAAGGGTCTGTTGGCTAAGAGTTAGGGTTTATTTACTTGGAAAGCTGAGTTTTCTTTTTCCTTCATGCCCAGCCAGTCTGCACTTCTTGTCAACTTCCGCAGAATCCTCCTGCACACTCAGTTTAAACATCTCTGCTCTCCTCCCTACGGCCTCAGCCTTCTCCTCTGTCGCTGCCAGTCCAGTTTAATATGAAAGCTAAAGCAAAACTCTCAAGCGTGGCCTGTCCTTGGACGAATGACACAGCCACATTGGTAAGGAGCGAAGTAGCACATGTTCATTTATTTTGAATACTTACTGACCACCTAACTTGTGTGTGACTTTGGGCATGCCTTTGGGGATGAAATGAAGAAAATGCACCATCCTCAGCTTAAAGCAACTTGAAGGCACATCGGGGGGCAGTCAAAGCCAAGCAGTAATTGCTGTGCTGGACGGTCCTTGGGCTGCGGAGGGTAAATCGAAGGGGAGTCGTGAGAGAGAAGCATCTTTTCTGAAAGTGCAGAGTGGGTAGGGAAGGGGCCCAGCACATGCGGGCTCTGCCGCCCTCCTCCAATCAGAATCTGAACCGCAGTCTTGATATTCTGTCCACGTGTCTTCCCGCCTCACCCACAGAGCACAGGGAGGGAGTTGCCAAAGGCACGGCCAGAGGTCTGGGGAGAAGGGACAGTGGGACTCTGGGGTGTGGAGGAAACACAGATCCAGGAAAGGGGAATCCAAAGTTTAGTTCCAGCAATCCAGGGATCCCACGCCCGGAGAAGCTGATGGCCTAATGGCCCCTCAGGCCTAGAGACATTGCTGGATTAAAGCCGAAAGAAGAGCACTCCATTCATTCATTCATTCATTAAGTACTAGCTCATTAATTCAGTAATTCATTAATTCATCAATATTTACTGATATTCAAAATGTGCCAACCCCTCAACAAATGTTCCATGCACTAGGGTAACTTTCCAAAAGCCTACAATCTCCAGGTGAGTCTCTGGACCAGATAAGCCCTGAAATGCAGAGGGCCCGGCCTCTCCAGAACATCAGCTGGTTCCGTCTCCCTACCCCATATTATCAACAGCCCCTTCATGAAAAAGAGTGGGCATAGCCCAAATACCAATAAACAGCAGGAAAAAGAGTGGGAGAAAGAGCAAAGGTGATGGTGGAGTTACACAGAGGAGGTAGGGTTTAACAAATGAGTATGATTGGTGAATCATTATATTGGTATTTCTTTTAGCCTCCAGTGTCTTAGAGCAGCTAGAAGTGAAAACCTAAAATTGTGGATTTGTAACCCATACCAAACTCTGAAATCTGTTCTACAATAAATTTTTGTGCTGTGTTTTGATGTTTACTACTTTTCTGTATATATGTTATTTAATGAGAAGGAGGAGTATAACAGAGAAGGTAGGATTTAACAAATGTTATGACTGCTGAATCATTATATTGATATTTCTGTTAGTCTCCAGTGTCTTGGAGCAGCTAGAAAAAATTAAAAATCGTGGAACTGTAATCCATACCAAACTTTAAAATCTGTTCTATAACTACTTGTTAAAATGTACTTAGAAATTTATTGCTTTTTTGTACATATGTTATATTTCACAATAAAAAAAAGTTAAAAAAAAACAATAAAAATGTGCCAGCCTTCACCTAGTCTCTTCGGACACGACGACAAATCAGATGCCACCAGTTACCTTGTATTGGGGCATCTGAGAGCTCCGCATCCACTCAGTGCTTCGTGGCTCCAGTTGACAAGGGGCCCTGACACTGCTTTGCTCAGTTACACCCCTTCTAGAGAACAGGAGAGGCCCCTCCCCGTCCGTATACCCTGAAGGCTGCACTTTCACTTCTCACTCTTCCATTGGAGGGATTCCTCCGTCTGACCTCCTGGAACCTCTGCATTTGTCCCCTCTCCTAATGCAGTGTGGGGCTTCATGCTACATAATCTGGCCTCTTCCTGCTGCCTCAGCCCCTCCTCAGCTCCACCGCCTGCAGCAGAATGTTCTCTACTCTGCTGCTTGCTTGCCTCCCCTGCTCTGCTGACGTCATCTGCACCCTGGATCATTTCCTCATGGGCCTCCTCTGATCTCGTCCATCTCAGCCTGTCCAGGCGGGGAAGTCACCGAGCCGTGCTTCTGTCCTGCCAGGGCTCCTCCTCCTGACGGCCCCTTCTCCCAGTGCCTCTCCTGCCTCAGGTCCAGGCTTAACCCCAATCCTCTTGGTCAACCCTTTTCCGGCCCTAACTGTGAGAAGGCTTTCGGATCCACAACCCCAGGAGAACTGACAAAGATGCAGAGCACCCTTGAGGAGGCATCGCCATTTGCTACTGTAAGGACAGGAAGAGAAGAGGAAGAACAGATGCTTCCATCCTTTCCAGAGGTTAGGTTTAAGGTCTCCACGAAGCGAGGAGAGGATGTGCGGTGACAGAAACTCTCATGCAGTGCTGGCGCAAATGCGAAATGGAACAGATACTTTGGGGGACAGTTTGAAAGTTTCTTTTAAGGCTAAACATAGTCTTAGCGAAGGATCCAGCAATTGTGCTCCTAGGTATTAACTCATCTGATTTGAAGACTTATGCTTGTGTGGACTTATGTTCACACAAAATGGCATGAGAATATTTTAGCAGCTTTATTCAAAATGGCCAAATCTGTATGCAACCAAGATTTCCTTTAATAAATATATGCATAAACCCACTTGTTACTCATACACACTAGGGAACAGGGTTCAGTGGTAAAAAGGAATGAGCTCTCAAGCCACTCAAGGACATGGGTGAAGCTTAAACGCATTTCTCTGACTGGAAGAAGTCATTCTGAAAAGGCTGTCCATTGTAAGTTTCCATTTATATAACATTCTGGAGAGGGAAAAATCATGAAAACTGCAAAGAGATCAGTGGTTGACAGGGAGGAGGTGGGAAGGGAGGGCTGGATAAGAGAAGCCCAAAGATTTTCAGGGCAGTGAAACTGACCCTGTGTGATATTTAACGGTGGCTACACGACAGTATGTATTTGTTAACACCCATAGAACTTTACAGCACGGAGGAAAAACCTCAATGGATACAAACCTTAAAAACCATTCAGGAGGTCAGGAGATCCCAGGATGGAGTGCAGACTGTGGCAAAAAAATCTAACTGTATTACAAATATCAAAATAATCTCACTGAAGGGGGTTGATGGAAAAGATACTGACCCAAGAAACTTTGTAAGTGAGTGGATGATGTAAGATTAAAGACAAGAAGAACTCTGGCTGTTAAAGGTGTCTCCCATGGGGTATGTGTTAGCAGGTCTAAACCACTCAGTGTGTTCCCTGGAGTGGGCCCAAGGGTGCAGATGGGGGCGGTTTCTCATGTGGGAGGAGAAGCAGGCAAGCCGGGCGAGAGGTTAGATTTAGTCGGCAGAGGATAAATCAATTAGAGCTGGAAACATCAGAATGAACTCATGTATAGCCTAATGCACACACGGAGTGGCAGGGATGTGTGCGTTTATACCCAGGTCATGAGAAACATACATGTTTCTCTGCTCTGACGGCTGAGAGGGTGAAGGAACAGCTAAACCCATCAGCAGGGACCACATCTAGCACCAGACACTGATTTATAATACAATTCTTCCATAACGGAAACCTGGACTCCTTGGGAAAAGGCTGATTCTATAACTGAGACAGGAAATAAAGTAAATGAGCATCTTGTATTCCAGAAAGAAGTAAAGAAGTGCTGAGAAAAACAACTGCACTGATGGGGTATGTCAAAGGGGCCCAGGAAGCATGGGTAGAGTGTGCAATGTCCAAACCTGGAACAATCTGCACAGCAAAACAAAGCAGTTTTGGACTTTAACCCAGTGTATAAAATAAGTGTCCATGAGTTCATGCTGATATAAGTGATTGAACAAATACACGGGAGGGAATAGACAACTCTCTCGTGCAGAAAACGCCTTTTCCTTTATGTAGCTATATCACCTTCGAGGGAGTGGAGCTTAACTGTCACCCCTTCAGCAAGGGCTGCATGTGCACCTTCCTTCCAGAGTAGCGAATGGGCAGGCGGGACTGAAGCTTGGCAGGAGCCCCCGGACCGTGCACAAGCCAAGAGGGTGGGTGAAGGTGGCGGCGCTGGGCTGGGCTGGTGGTGTTGGTGGAAGCGGCCTTTGCCGCTGTGCCCAGGACCCACAGCCCAGGCTGATCATGAGGAAAGTGTTAGCCAAACCCAGATGGATGCTGTCCACAAACACCTGGCCAGCTCTCCTTGAAACTGTCAGGGTCACCCAAAACAAGGGAGGTGGCAGAGATTGCCATAGCCAGGGGTAGCCTAAAAGACTGCCTACACGTGTTGAGGTGTCCTGGAAAAGAAAAAGGACATTCAGGAAAAACCGGGGAATGAAGTATGGGCTTTGGTTAATAATAATGTGTCATATTGGTTCATAAATTGTCACAAATTTGCCACGCTAAGATGATAATAATGGAGGAAACTGGGAGGGAACATGTGGGAATCGTCTATACTGTCCTCGCAATTTTCCTGCAAATCACAAACTGTATTATGATATAAACTTGTTACAAAATGAAGCAGTGTCAAGTTCAGTAAATGAAAGAAAGTTTTAAACTGCCTTTCCAAATGTCTGCTTCCCTTTTTGCTTTTAAGATTTTAGTGTTTACTCTGCTTATAATGACATGGAATAATAAAGAACAATACCAACAGTTAGAATTTGCTGAATGCCTCCTGTGTCCTGTCACATCTATTGACTATAATAACATATCTCTAGGATAACCCCAATAGTAACAACCATTAGGAAGCAACAGGGCTCTGCCATTCTGGTTTCCTTTTCCATCCTGAGCACACGGGAAGACTCCACTTCCCAGAGCTGTCACACTCAGGCCGTGCGACTGGTTCTGGTAACAGTGGAATGTGAATGTAAATGCGCATGACACTTAGCAGCTGGTGGATCCACATCTTCTCCTCTTTTGCCGTGACTAAGGAGGCACAGAACCACAAGATGAAAACAAGCTGGGTCTCGAGTGACCACGTGGAAGAGGGCTTCCCTGGAGTATCACTGGAACTGCACCGGTCCATGACATGGGCCAGGTACAACTCCGGACGGGGGTGACATCACCCCTCCGTGTTGGAGCTTGCAGGGCAAACGCACAATGCCCATGTATTCCACAGGCTAATCACTCAGCAACCTTTGCTGCTAGGATTGATGCCCTCATTTTTGCAAAGAACCCTGGCTCCAATAAACGACAATCCCTAAGAAGGTTGCGGCCTTGTTTCGCACATCTTGTAAGTACTTGAGGCAGACCTTTCAGCCGGCTGTAATCCCATGGCCTTCCTGAAACACCCGTCTCATGCTCATGAGTGCTCACCTCTGTTCTTTCCTGTTGCTGGACCGTGTTCCTATAAATCATACAGGAAATGCAGCAGAACGTAATGACAGTACCTGCCGGTCCTGAAGCAGCTGAACAGGTGAAAGTCTGGCCAACAGCCTACTCAAGGCAGACCTCAGTGTGTCCGCTACTCAGAGCAGAAGGAAGTCCATCACAGCCCGCCTTGCTCTAGAGACACCACCAGCTCCTGGAGGGCAGGGCTCATGAGAAGTCGGTTCAAACGAACATAAGAAGTTAACACGAACAGAGCTCCTTCGGAGCAGAGGCTTTACAGCATTGTAGTTGAATGGTGACTCCAATCCATTGGCTCTTCAGGCCGCAGCCGTTCTTCCACTGCAGCCCCTCTCCTGAGTCATAGGAGACCGAGTGGCCAGCCCTGGGATGCGTCTCTTGAGACAGTCCAGTTAAGGCCAGAGCTTGCGAGGACTGGTTCCAAAGGCCAGTCAGGGATTGATCTGCATGAGAAATGGAGTGATTAGATTATTTTAGAACAGATTGCTGGCCTTTCAGAATGAGAATTCCAAGCTACTCCTTATTTCTGCACGCTGCGGTTCTCAAGGGAAGAGCTGTAATGAAGAGGGACTGAACTAACCTCTTTGTCCCTGTGCTTTCTATTTGACAATATGAGGATTAAAACATTACCTATCTTCAACCTAGCACAGGACAGGGTACATGAACAAGGAAGATAACATGAACAAGGAAGGAAACCCCACGAGTGCTGGGTGGACACAAAGATGTGTTTTCTATGTCTGTGGACAGCAAGCTCAGCACTTGGGGACCGAGGTTCTCAGGAGAAGCTAAGGACCCACTACAGGGATTTAGGTGGAGGGGTCATACATGGACATGGAAAGTGACAGCCTTTTAAATAGCCCAAGGATCCTGGTCCCTTGAGGCAGTAGGCAGGATTCGTCCCATTATCTTCTCCTACCTTTAGACTCTACTGTGCTTTAGCCCCCTGCTCCCTTCACCGAGCCTGGGCCATTTGACAGATGCCTGCTCTCACTTTACCAACTCACACTCATCCTTGCAACTATGATCTGACATTGAAAAGTGGCAACTCCCACAACCAATTCTTGTTGCTCTCCTTGTCATTTTAACTGGGCATACATAGAACCCACTGATGCCACAGCTACTCTGCACACTCTCGGAACTTCACGAATCCTCCCCTGGCAGAGAGTCTTCTCTGCTTCTGAAATTCTAGCACGCCACTCTGACTGTACAATGACCAATCATGATTGTCCAAAACCTTCCACTCTTTACACTTGTTCCTTAGCCACATTGAGACAAACTCCTCCTTGCCTTCATTACTCAAACTGGACCCTATGACTAATCTCTTGCATCAACCTTTTACAAATTTTCTTGACCCTCTGGCTTTCTGGCCTTTCTGGGCACATGCACTGCAAAACCCTCGCTGAGAATGAATCAGAAGGTATGCCCATATATGAGTAGCTAGACATCTGTTTAAAATAATGAAAACACACTGTATTAATTAAAAATCTTCATTGCAAGTGATAGAAAAGTTATTCCATCACCTTAGGCTAAAAACTGCTAAACACTGATGAAAGAAATAAAGGAAGATCCAAATAAATGGACATACTGTGTTCATGAGTTGAAGATTCAATATTGTTTGAATGACAATTCCCCCTCAAATTTATGCAATCAATGAAATATCAATAAAAATTCCAGCATGTTATTTTTGGTAGAAATTGGCAAGCTGATCCTAAAATTAATATGCAAAGACAAAGGAACTAGAATAGCCAAAGTGACTTTGAAAATCAAAAACAAATTTAGAGGACACAAATGATCTGATTTGAACTTTTACTATAAAACTATACTAACCAAGACAACATGGTATTGGAGAAAGAGTAGACACATGGGTCAATGGAACGCAATCGAATCAAATAATGGTCAACTATATAGTCAACTGATTTCAACAAAGATGCAAAGGCAATTCAATGGAGAAAGGATATCTCTCCAACCACAGTGCTGGGACAACTGGATATCCATATGACAAAGGGTGAACTTTGAACCATATTTTGCACTATATAAAAATTACTCAAAAACGGATTATGATTTAAATATAAAACATAAAACTTTAAAACTGGTAGATGAAATCATAGGACAAATATTTGTGATGTTCAGTTAGCAAATATTTCTTAGATACAGCACCAAAAGCTTAAAATAAAAAATTGTAAAGTTGGAATTCATAAAAATTTTTAAAAATTGCTCTTTGGAAAGTAGCATAAAAATGAAAAGAAAGGAGACAGTATTTATTATAAGTATATCTGATAAAGCACTTAACTCTGGAATATAAAAAGAACTGTCCAGACTCAATAATAATTTAAAAAACAATAAAAAATGGGCAAAAGATGCAAATAGATACTTCAGTAAAGAAAATGAATAGATGCCAAATAATTACCTGGAAAGATGATCAACTTCATTAGTCACTAAGGAAATTCAAATTAAAACTGTGAGGACTATACATGCTTACTAGAATGGCAAAAAGAAAAGAAAAGAGAAAGACGATAGTGAGTGTTGGAGAAGATCAGAGCAGGTGGAGCTTTCCTATGGTGTTTGTGGGAATGCAAACATGGCACAACCACTCTGGAAAAGCTGACTGGCATTTTACTGCAAAATTAAACATACATTTACCATGTTCTAGAGAGATGGGAAGGAGAGAGGGAGAGAAAGAGAATGCCGAAGCTGGAAGGCAAGGAGAAAGAGATGATAAGCTTACCCTCCTATTCTCTACCTTCCTGTCCATATCAGTTCCTAAATCCCAGAGAAAGAGATGAGATCAGAAAATGAACCCACATAGAATATGTCCAGACACCCCATAGCACATGGGAACTTCCTAATAATCCTATGAGCTGGGCAGGAGAGTTGCTTCTTGTCTTCTTACAGATTAAAAAGTTCACAGTGATAGGGGATGTGCTTAGTGAGAGATCTAGAAGGCCTACTAGAAAATCTAGAAGGTTTATTTCAGAAGTCCACCGTTCTGTAAGATGGCCAGGTCCCATCCTGTGTCTTTGGCCCATCTGAAGTGTGCCCTGGTCTACAGAGCAGTGGACACCACACGGCCTGGTTGGATGGAGGCCTGAGAACATGCCCCTCTGAACAACTGAAGGGCAGAGGTGGCTGCCCCTTATTTCTGCTCTTCCCTTGGTGGTAACAAGAAAGACAACTCAGCCATGAGGTCAGAGAGCCCCCAAGAGTTCCCGGGGTGCTGCTGGGCGTCTGTGCTCCTGTGCTCTCCAGAGCACCTCATCCCCACCTGCGCCTCTCCCAGCTTCTGGTACCTAAGGGTGAGGAATCTCAACTCTTCCTGTCATACACTTAGACCAGCTGCTCATCTCGATGGCACTGAGCTTTTAACTTACCAGTCAAGAATCTGCAGCCTTCCAGTCCCTGGTCTATGACGGGAGGGCATGCAGGGAGATAACAGAGACCACAGAGCACAGGTGATGGGGGTCAAGTGACCTCAAAGTGCATGTGGGGGATGTTCCCAGTGCCCTGCGATGACCAGTGACTTGAGCAATGCCACACTGGGAAGACAGCTCTTACCATCTTGGATTTGGGCAGATGTGCCTCAGAAAACTGAAGCGAGAATTTTATCCTCCCCGTTTATAATCCCTGATGGAGAAGGCCTTCCATGGTAATAGTCAAATGATCTTGGACCTTGCTGTATTCTGGTGAGCAGGAGGGATACCTGGAGAATATGATGATGACAGCTTTTAGGGTATCGCATCCTGAAGACATTACCTTCAAGAGCAGAAGGAACAGCAATGCTCCCTCTTTTTGCTGCATCCTAACCCTGATGTCCAAAGCTTTACTCTTATCCCCTTCAGTGGGAAGCCCCGAAGGTGTGGGGCCAACTTGTTAAAGGAAGTGCACGGAGCTGTCACCTCATTCTATAAGGAATTACTCCATTTGAACTCCCCAAACTGCATCTAAAGCCCCGAATAAATCTTGGCTTACCTTTGGCTCATAGCCCTCGGTTTGCCTGCTCTAGTCAGGCATTCCAGACTCCAGGCTGCTTCCTGCTCAGAAACCTGTTAGTCCTTCCCAGTGTCTCAGGACGACCTGGAGAACCTGATGTCCATGACATGCCCGACCCTGCACCTTGACACCGACACACCCTCCCCGGGCACCAGCTGCAGTTACGCAGGTCAGGCTTGGCTTCTGAACTCCCAAGACCACTACTTCCCAAACAGTCTGCTGCTATTAGCAATGATAAGAACAACATCTTGGAATGACTGAAAAGACTTTTTTAGAAGTTTTTCTTAGTTCACCTGTAATGCTTTTAAAAGAAAACAGTTTTCTAAGAGAGACTGGCCAACAAATAGGACAAGTGACACACAGAGACTCCAAGTGTCTGGGGGTCAGACTTAAGGCTCCAGGCCCTCGTGTGGGACTCCCTAAACCCTGTAATAAGACTCAAGATCGACTGTCTTGGGTTATAGTGATTCTCTGAGTGCTTTTTCTCTCTTTACCTGTCAAAGTAGGAGCAGACAACTTCTTTAGAAGTTTTTTGGACATGAAATACTGGAAGCCACCTGCGGATCCATCTCCCATTCTATTGCCACATCTAGAATTTTCTCTCCTCTGTTTACACTGACCTTGGCAACCCCTGACCTGAGGGCAAAGATGTAGCCAGACCTATGAGGTCCTGGAGAGCTATTTTTGCCAGTAACTTTTTTGCAGAATTAGAAAAAAATCACATGCACAGTAATGGAAAAAGCTTTGCTTCCATACTCTAACTTTGGGGCAGGTTGGCCCTTTGGTAGTAATTTGAGACTCTATTTTACTTAAAACATAGTTCTCAGACTCTAAAGAATTGAAAACAGGGACTTGAACAGACATTTGTACATAGCACTTTTATTCACAATAGTCAAAAGGTGGAACAGCACAAGTGCCCATCGATGGCTGAGCAGACAAACAAGCGTGGTACATGCTATAATGCAATGTTATTCAGCTGCAGAAAAGAACGAAGTCTTATACATGTGACAACAGGGTGAACCTTGAAGACACCATGTTGAGTGAAATAAACCAGATGCAAAAAGATAAATATTGTGTGACCTCATTTGCATGGAATACTTAGAATAAGCAAATTCATAGTGACATACAAGTTAGCAAGGGCAGAGGGCAGGAGGGAGTGGAGAGGAATTGCTGGATGGGTGCAGAGCTTCTGCGTAGCTGATGGAGAGCTGTGGGATGGTGACCCAACACTGAGTGCAGCAGGAATGAGGTTAATATCAGAAACCCTGTTATATATGTATTAGAAACCTACAATAATAACAGTTTACAGAAAAGAGGTCTGATATTCTCAGAATTGTGGAAAATGATTTGTCTTTCAACAAAACTTGAGAAGCTTTCTACATTAAGAATAAAAATCTTCCCCCTACACTCACTGCCCTGAATTACATTCAATTTTGGACTGTGCCCGTGACAGAGAGTAACAATCACCAAAGATCCATGCGCTCCCCTCTGCTTGTGGTAAGGTTAGGACCACGTGACTAGTCCTGGCTGATAAAATATGCATGGAGGTGATAAACGTCCTTTCTTGTCGAGGCTGTGGAAAGCCTAGCACAATATTAAATTTTACTTCTATCTAACAACTGAGCTTTGTGGCCAGGTCGTGAACCTGCACACAATTGCCTGTGCCAGCTTCCCTGAGGGGCTGTGTGGAGTTAGGCTCTGCTGACGCTTTGGGCACCACCACTGTGAAAAGAAGTTCAGGGTGAGCTGTTACCACCTCAGGACCTAGCACATCCTGGCTAACAGAACTCCCACTTCACAAATTCCTGTGAAGGGAATTTGCTCAAGCTGTCTCTCTGCCAACATAACCCTTTTACTTCATTTCTGGTTTGTGATATTCCATGTCCTTCAATGTCTGTTCCAAACGTTATCCACTTCCCAAGGTACCACTGATTCTCCAGCAGGATGTGATATCCATTTCTCCTCTGCTGACGGAAAGAACACTGTACTCCTTATGGTGATGATTGCATTTGCTACGCTGCCTCCTCTCTTTATCTGAGAATCCTTGAATGTGGAGACCGTATGGGATTCATCCAAGCACTCCAGGCACCCAGCTCTACAGGCAGCAGTACCTTCGAATGGAAACTTGTTGGTTTGAACTGAGTTTTCTCCGTCTCTATGAGGAAGGCAAAGTACAGACTCAGGCAGGTGGCACTAAGAGATGATTTTAAGTCACCCCCTGCCTGATGTACAGCAATGTGAGATGTAAAGCAAAACAGACAGAAATCACCATGCACAAAGAAAAGTGATTCACAAAATGCAGGATAAATGCATATCTTATTAGAGAAGACAGGAAGCAAAAGTGATGTTTTCTGAAGAAAACCAGATGAGGAGTTAGAGAATCAGCGTTCTGGATTTAACATGTCTTGGTTCCCAAAACTGCTCAAGCAAATGTCATGAAATGGGTCAGGTTAAACAATGGGATTTATTGGCTCACAGTTTTGAGTCTAAAAGGAAGTCCAAATCAAGACATCACCAAGGCGACACTTTTCTTCTGAGAACAGAAGCTCTGCGATTGGTTGGTCACACCCTTGGTCCTTAGTACAGCACGGCAGCGTCTCCTGGTCTCTCATCTCCTCCAGGTCCCACTGATGTCCAGTGGTGGCTTTCTGTCTCCCTGTCTGAATTTTATTTTCTTATAAAGGACTCTAGTAATAGGACTAAGACCCATCCTGGGCTAACACTTAACTTAAGGGACTTCCTCACAAAGTCCTACTTATGTGGGTTCACACCTACAGGAATGAATTCAATTGAAGAACTTTTTTCTGGGGTGCATACCTCCAAACTACCACAACACACGTGAAATGGATGCTGTGACTGCTCTGAGACTCAGGTTTACCACCTTGTAGAGGGGGTCAGAGACCTAAAAGGAAGTTAATGAATGTATTTCATTCTGAAGTTTTCAGTACAGAAATTCCAGGATGTTTACCAGAATGAGGATAAAGTCTCCATCTTGCGGTTAAATTCAGTTCTGCATTCACTCCTAATCTTATCATGGACATCAAGCAACCTGAAGGTCAGCTTAGAGAAGCAGCATCGAGGGCCATGACTTCCATGAGGAACAAACACTCACCTTCTTAATGCAAGTCCAGCAGGACAGGCTTCACTAGCTGTCAACTAGAATAATAAGCTGTTCAAAGGTACATTTTTATTCATTCTTTTTTATAAGAGAAGGGATACTATGTGCTGGAAACTGAGGATATAATGATAAATGAGGCACAGTCCTTACCCCAGTGAATTCACAGTCAAGTGGGGCAGATAAGTAACAGGTAAATAATAAATGCTTACGTAGGTAGCGTGTGCGGGTGGGAACACGTGGGAGCGCTGGGGATTCAGGTGGCATCTAGAAGAAAAGACTGGAGGAGATGTAGGAGTTAACCTGTGGAAGAGAGAAGGGAAGAGCACTGAGGGCAGAGGAGAGAATACCTGATCATTCAATGAGGCAAGAGCAAGCGAAATTAAAAGGAAACAAAACTTAGAGTGCAATGTAAGTTACTATTACTGGCCTAGATTTTGTCCTGAGGGTCACTGAAGCATTTTAAGCAATTTGGGTTTAGAAAGAGCACTCTGATGTTGTATGAAAATCGATTGGAGAAATAAAAGAAAACAGTGCTCTAATTTTGATAACTGCAGGAAGGGTGGAAAGAAGTACTTAGAAGGTAGAGTAAATTTAAGAGTCAACACAGTCCTAGGTGTGACTATGATAGTGGAAGCCACCACGGAATAAAGGTTTAAAAAAAGTTACTGGAATTGAGACAGTCAAGGGAATCGAGAGTCTAGCTGGGTAGTTAAGATAGGTTTGAGAGACAAATTAACACGTGAAGGAGATAATTACCTACATGGCATATCTTCCCTGACAAAAGGGGGAATGGGCCCAGCTCAAATGGCCACCCTCATAAGAGAATTCAGACCCCAAGACCCGAAGAACAAAAAGAGCTTAAGCTTGTCTTCCACCTGAGCCTCTGTCTGAACCACGCCCCTGGCAGGGACACGGTCTGCTAAGAATTGAGGACTGCCCATCACTTTATGCTGGTGGAGAGCTGAGGGCTGACAAGCGCCACCTGCTGGGTAGGACAGGAAAAGCAGAGTCCCCAGGCACCCCAGGAAAGCCAACCTGTGGGTCTCATCTTGGGGACCCGTGGTCACACTCTCCTCCTAGGCCTGGGCTGTCTGGTCTGGGAAAGTGTGATTAGGGTCAATCAGATCTGGGCTGACCCCCTCTCTTCCTCCTCCTCCTCCTCCTTTTCCTTCTCCTTCTTCTTCAAAAAAGGCTCCATGTAGGCAGGGCAAGAACCAGAAAAATAAGAGCTAAAAAACTCTGATCACTTAAACAGAAGCTCTGCTAAAGGCCTAGAATAAGTTCCTCTTTTATAGGATCCCAACAAACTAATCAAGACCCTTGTAGAATGGGTGGAGACCTGCCTCCACCTAATCAGGTTCAATACCCGTAAGTGATTGAGTCACATCTCCATGGAGATAACCCAATTAAGCTTCCAAACTATAGTGCTGAATAGGAATTAGAAGAAACGGTTACTCCCACAAGACTGGTTAAGATTAAAACATGGCTTTTGTAGGGTACATAAATCCTTTCAAACTGGTACACCAACAAGTAAGAAAACCCTAGGTAAAAGAGTGAAAACAACCTCCAGAATAAATTAATCAGGGAAATCAGATGCCTGGACATCAGCAAAAAATTATAAGTCACACTAGGAAAAATGAAGGTATGGCCCAGTCAAAGGAACAAACTAACACTTCAAACAAGATACAGGAATTGAAAGAACTAATTAAAGACATTCAAACAAACATGCTAAATCAAATCAGTGAGTTAAAGAAAGATATGACAAAAGAGAGGAAGGACATAAAGAAGACATAAGGCAACCATAAAAAGAATTTAAAAGCTTGAAAAAACAATGGCAGAATTTATGAGAATGAAAGCTGTAGTATAAGAGATGATAAACACAATGGAGAATTACAACAGTGGATTTGAAGAGGCAGAAGAAAGGGGTAGGGAACTAGAGAACAAGACATCCGAAATCCTACCCAGAAGAACAGATAAGGAAAAGAATGGGACCCTAAGAAAAGGGGGCACATAGAGCCTGGAGATACATAGAACCATGAACCAACTCTTGATTGGCAATCCTGAGGAGTGGGGTCCAGCTCTGAAAAGGCTTTTTTTTTTCCTTTTCTACTCCTTAACAGATCATTAGAACTGTAAGACTTCTTAGGCTCCAGCACTTCCCAGGTAAGGGAGGAATTAAGCTTGTCTAAGAGACAAAGTAACTAGTCAGGTGAAAGGAGTTAATTCCATAAAGGAAAGGAGTTAATTCCCAAGAGAAAGGTGGAGCCCAGCTCAAGTGAAATCCCTCTGCCATGGTCAGGTTCGTGTGTCAACTTGGCCAAGTGGTGGTACCTGTTTGTCTGGTTGGGCAAGTGCTGGCTTGTCTGTTGCGATGAAGACATTTCATAGAATTAAATCATGATCATGTCAGCTGCATCTACAGCTGATTCCATTTGTAATCAGCCAAAGGGGAGTGTCTTCTGCAATGAGTGATGCTTAATCTAATCATGGGAAGCCTTTTAAGGAGGATTCAGAAGAGACAGGCTCTTTCTGCTTCTGTTGGCAAGCCTCTCCTGTGGAGTTCATCCAGACTCTCCATCAGAATCATTGGCTTCACAGCATGCCCTGCAGATTTTGGACTCTGCGTTCCCGCGGTCACGTAAGACACTTTTATAAATTTTATACTTGTGAGTGTCACCTGTTGATTCTGTTTCTCTAGAGAACCCTAACTAATACCCCCTCCTTGAAGGGATTCAGGCCCCAGGGATAGGAAAACTGAAGCAATTAAAGCCAACCTACAACCTCTCCTTTGTCTCAACCACACCCCAGCTGGGAGAGTCTATGACGTTAAAAGCGTCACTTTATGCTGGTGGGAAGCTATAGGTAGACAAGTGCTGCACACTGGGCAGGACAGGAAAAGCACAGAGTCTAGAGGCTTCATAGGAAAGTCTGTCAACCTGCTGGGTTTCACCCTTAGGGAAAACTGATGCTGGTGACTCTTTTCTCCTCAGGGGACACCAGTCCAGTCTGGGAAAATCTGACAAGGGTCTATAATATCTGAGGAGACACTCCCAAAAAGAAAAAGTTTCCATATAGGCAGGGCAAGAAACAGAAAAATAAGAACTAAAAAATTCTGATGAGTTAAACAGAAACTATGCCAGAGATCAAGAATAGGTTGAACTGAATGTCAAAAAACAGATAGAGAAATAGTCATCTGGCAAGAAAATCCCAGGTAAAAGAGTGAAAATAACCTTCAGAATAAACTAATTATGCAAATCAAATGCCTAGATGTTAGCAAAAAATAACAAATCATATTAGGAAAATCAAAGATATGGCCCAGTCAAAAGAACAAATCAACAATTCAAATAAGATACAGGAGTTGAAATAACTAATTCAGGATGTTCTAATAGATGTGGAAAATCTCATATAAAGTCAATTCAACAAGTTGAGGGAAGATATAAAGACACTGGGTGAACAAAAACAAGAAATCAAAAGTTTGAAAATACAAATCACATAACTTATGGGAATGAAAGACATGATAAAAGAGAAGAAAAAAACAATGCAAACTTATTACAACAGATTTGAAGAAGAACAAGAAAAAGAAGAAGAAGAAGAAATGACTGGTGAACTAGAGGACTGGACATCTGAAATCTGACACACAAAAGAAAATATAGGGAAAAATGGAAAAATATGAGCAGGGTTTCAGGGAATTTAATAACAGCATGAAGTGCACAAATATGCATGTTGTGGGTGTCCCAGAAAGAGAAAAGAAGGGAAAAGGAGGAGAAAGACTAATGGAGGAAATGATCACTGAAAATTTCCCATCTCTTATGAAAGACATAAAATTACAGATCCAAGAAGTGCAGCATATCCCAAACAGAATAGATCCAAATAGACACACTCTAAGACACTTACTAATCAGATTGTCAGATGTCAAAGAGAAAGAGAGAATTTTTAAAGCAACAAGAGAAAAGTGATCTATCACACAAAAGGGAAGTCGAATAAGACTGTGTGGATTTCTCAGCAGAAACCATGGCAGTGAGAAGACAAAGGTATGATATATTTAAGATTCTAAAAGAGAAAAACTGCCAACCAAGAATCCTATATCCAGTAAAATTGTATATCCAGTAAAATTTAAAAATAAGGGGGAAATTAAACCATTTTCAGACAATCACTGAGAGAATTTGGGACCAAGAGACTGGCTCTGAAAGAAATGCTAAAGAGAGCCTATAGGTAGATATGAAAAAGCAGGAGAGAGAGATCAGAAGAAGAGTGCAGAAATGAATACCATCAGTAAAGGTAAAGAGAAAAATATTAGATATGACATATAAAATGCAAAAGACAAAATGGTAGAAGAGAGTACTGCTTTTACAGTAATAACACTAAATGATAGTGGGGTAAATTCACCAAGCAAAAGACATAGACTAGCAGAATGGATTAAATAACAGGACAGATCTAAACAATGTCTATAGGAGACTCATTTTAGACCTAAGGACAAAAATCGGCTGAAGTGAAAATTTGGGAAAAAATATGTCATGCAAACAACAATCAGATAAGAGCAGGAGCAGCTATGCTAATATCTGAGAAACTGGACTTAAAATTAAAACAACTAAAAGGGATAAAGAAGGACACTATGTATTAGTAAAAGGAACAATTCAACAAGTTTCAGGTACTTCCCTGCAGCCATGCCAATAAACCATAAACTAAAAGGGGATGCATAAGAATAGCTTCCAGGATAACCTCTTGACTCTGTTTGAAATCTCTCAGCTACTGAAACTTTATTTTGTCTCATTTTTCTCTTCCCCCTCTTGGTAAAGAAGGCTTTCTCAAACCTTAGATGCTGGGTCCTGGCTCATTGTGCTATTTCTGTCCCATGTTACCAGGGAGATTTACACCCTGAGAGTAATGTTTCAAGTAGGAAGGAGGGCAGTGGGTTCACCTGCTGAGTTGGCTTAGAGAGAGAGAGGCCACATCTGAGCAACAAAAGAGATTCTCTGGGGGTGACTCTTTGGCCTAATTTTAAGTAGGCTTAGCCTATCCTTTGCAAGGTCGAGGGCTCAGGGTGTTGATTTGGTTGTCCCCACTGCTTGTGAGAATATCAGAAATTTTCCAAATGAGGAAATTGAATATTTCCTCCTTTCTCCCCTTTCCCCCAAGGGACTTTCCAATTTCTTCTTTATGCACTGCCTTAATTACACTGGGATTTATTGGGGCATCACACTAACCTGGACAAACTAACAAAATTTCCACCCTATTCAAGATTCCATGTACTTACAGTGTTCAACTAAACTGACCACACAAGTTAAATTAGGTAACGCACTACCCAAAATATGAATTTTGCACCCAATAAACATCTCTCCCTTTAGTCTCACATAGAAATTGAAATTTTAAAATATAATGTCCTCAAGGTATATCTACATTGTAACATGCTTCATGACATTATTTTGTCTTCCAGCTGCATAATATTCCATCATGTGTATATGCCACAGCTTGTTTAGCCACTCATTTGTTGATGGACATTTGGGCTGTTTCCATCTCTTAATAATCATAAGTAATGCTGCTATAAACAATGGTGTGCAAATGTCCATTTGTGTCCTTGCCCTCATGCCCTCTGAATAGATACCTAGCAATGGGATTGCTCATCATGTGGCAGGTCTGTATTTAACTTCCTGAGGAACTGCCAAACTGCCTTCCAGAGTGGTTGTACCATTTTATCATTTTACATTCCCACAAACAGTGGACAAATGTGCCTCTTTATCAACATCCTCTCCAGCACTTTTTGTTTTCTGTTTTTTAAATAATAGTCATTCTAGTGGGTGTGAGATGATATCTCATTGTGGTTTTAATTTGTTTTTCCATAATAGCCAGGGAAGTTGAGCATCTTTTCATGTGCCTTTTAGCCATTTGCATTTGCTCTTCTGAGAAGTGTCTATTGATGTCTTTTGCCCATTTTTAATTAGATTGTTTGTCTTTTGTTTTTGAGTTGAAAACTCTCTTTATATATTCTGAATCTCTTTGTATATTCTTTATATTAAACTCTTATGTGATATGTGGTTTCCAAATATTGTTTCCCATTGTGTGGACTGCCTTTTTTCACTTCTTTATCAAAAATCTTTGATGCACAAAAGTGTTTAATTTTGGGGAGTTCCCATTTATCTATTTTTTTCTTCATTGCTCCTGCTTTGGGTGTAAGGTCTAGAAAAGCATGTCCTATTACAACATCTCCCTAACATGCACTACTTATGTTGTGCAAACTCTGAGACTCTGAATTCGAAAGCATAACTTATCAGGGGAAAGTTTACTGTAAAGGGTCCTCAGCTGTAATCTCCTACAGCAGTCACATCTTATTCCTGAGTTGTAACTCTTATTCCAAAATTCTGAGATGCTAAGTTCATTGTGGATAACTTGGTCGTTCCCTAGAACTTTGTGTGATACCTGAAACCAAGAGCTAGAGTTCTGCAGCTATGAAATTCAGCTGTACCCCACACAGGAGCTATTAAAGAAGTTGAAAAAGAGATCAGATTTCAATTAGAGATATGAATGAAGCTGATCTAGTTAAGGTTAAGGTAAATCAGACTAAAAAAGGAAATATTGACTGTGTTTTAAAAGTTCAGTTTCTTTGTTAGACCAAAGGAAGACATGTTCATTTGGTGCAAAACTGATATTTTCTGTAGCACGTTATCTAATTTAACTTGTCTGTCAGTTTACTTGAATACTGTAATTCCATGGAATCTTGAATAGGACATGAGATCTTGTTGGCTTGTACAGGTTAGTGTGATGCCCCAATATATCTCAAAGTCATTTGGGCAGAGAACAAAAAAGTATTTGCAAAGTTCCCTTGGGGACTGGGGAGAAAGGAGGAAATATTCACCTTCCCCACCTGGGGAATTCCTGATATTCTCACAAACAGTGGGGACAACCAATTTAAGCCCCCAATCTAGGAACTCACCCCTATGAAGCTTATTCTTGCAAAGGAGAAGCTAAGCCTACTGATAATTATACCTAAGAGTCATTCCAGAGAACCTAGTTTGTTGCTCAGAGGTGACCTCTCTCTAAGACAACTTGGAAGGTGAACTCACTGCCCTCCCCTCTATGTGGACATGACTCCCAGGGGTGTAAATCTCCCTGGAAATGTGGGACAGAAATCTTGAGATGAGCCAGAATATGGCATCAAGGGATTGAGAAAGCCTTCTTAACTAACAGGGGGAAGAGAGAAATGAGACAAAATGAAGTTTCAGTGGCTGAGAGATTCCAAATAGAGAAATCATTCTGGAGGTTATTCTTATGCATTATATAGATATTCTTTCTTAGTTTGTAGTGTAATAGAATAGCTAGAAGGAAATACCTGAAACTGTTGAATAGGAATACGGTAGCCTTGATTCTTGAATTTGATTGTTTAACTATAAAACTTTCATGGTGTGACCATGTGATTGTGAAAACCTTGTGACTGACACTCTCTTTATCCAGGGTATGGACAGATGAGAAAAACAATAAAGACAAAAATAAATAAATAATATGGGAGGATAAGGGTATGGGATGTTTCGTTGTTCGTTTTTATTTTTATTTTTATCTTTATTTTTTGGAGTAATGAAAATGTTCAAAAATTGATTGTGGTGATGAATGTGCAATTATATGATACTCTGAACATCTGATTGTCTACTGATTATACAGTATGTGAATATATCTCAACATAATTGCATTTTATAAACTCTGTCAAAGACATTCTTACATCAAAAGTTACATGTTAGAAATGTTCATGATAAATTCATATGAATAAATTCATAAAAGTAGGATTGCTGGTTCAAGAGGATGAAACTTTAAAGAAATTTAATATTAATCACAAATTGCTCTCTAAAAACGTTGCAGCACTTTGCTTCTCATTAAGCATTTTATGAAAGTGAACATTTGTTCCCCAATCCAAGCCCCCTGAAACTCAGTGCTAGCAACCTTTACAATCTCAGACAATTTGTGGGGTGAAAATAGAATTATGTTGTAGTTTAAATTTGCATTTGTTTGATTAATAATATGTGAAATAATTCTTTATATGTTCATAAGCCAATTATATGACTTTGTATTTATTTTTGCTTGGTTAACTATTTTTGACAAGACTGTAGCTATCAATGATTGGATGCTCAGAGTCTCTCCACGTTTGCAACTCGCCCCAGTCTGAAAAGAGAATCCAGACTGGCAAAGCCAACCTTTTCCTTCCCTGCATTCAATCTCCTCCAGTTTTCTGGTGTTTGGCCAGTTTGAGATTCTGTGAGTGCCACAGAAACAGGGATAATCAAGAAGGGAGGAGGCCTAGAGCCTAGAGGGGCCTAGAGGGGCCTAGAGGAACCTAGAGGAAACTAGAGGAGTCCAGAGAAAACTAGAGGAAACTAGAGGAGCCTAGAGAGGAAACTAGAGGGTCCTAGAGGAGCCTAGAGAGGAAACTAAAGGAGCCTAGAGAGGAAACTAGAGGGACTTAGAGGAGCCTAGACAGGAAACTAGAAGAGCCTAGAGGAAAGCAGAGGAGCCTAGAGGAAACAAGAGGGAACTACAGGTGCCTAGAGGGGCCTAGAGAAGCCCAGAGGAAACTAGAGGGGCTTAGCAAAGCCCAGAGGCTCCTAGAGGAGCCTAGAGGAAACTAGAGGAGCTGTGAGGAAACTGAAGGGGCCTCACTTGGTGATCTGCTCAGGAATGGGCTCTTGCATGGATTCCAATCTATCTGACAGCTCAGGATCCCACCCATTCCTGAGGCGGTGGAAGGAGAATCACCCCCCATGGCAGCTAACCTAGGGCTTAGTGAAAAGGAGGCCAAGGGATTGCAGCCTTTGTTTTTCTCTTTGAGATTTGTAGTTCTATTCAGCCTGTTAAGTTACGTACATGAATTACCTGGAGTTTTATTTTTTTTCTAATTGAAGTAGAAATATAATTTGATTTAAAAAAACTAATAAAAGTAGGACAATTTTAGAGTAATGGTTAGTCTTGTACAGCTCATCACTGTGCATGTTGACTCAAAAAATATACTTTTACAATGAAATATTCTAAGGTCATCATGTGGGAAAGTGTATATCCTTCGTCTTTTCTGCCCATTTTGAATGTTTTCCAGATGACAGCTCACCTTAGATATATTTCAGGCTCTTTGAAAAATAAACAGTAAATTCTTCACAATACTCTATTCCCAAGTTCTCTCTTGCTCCCTCTCTCTCTTTTGGATGGTAACTCTTATCAGAGGGCCCCCGTAATTGTTCGTACCGAAGTGCTTTGTTGGACATGTCCCAGCATTCAAAGTGAATTGTTTGAATTTTCCATTCCCTGTAAGCTCCTCAGAAGAGTGAGGGACATTCTCTTTGGACATGGTTTTCAAAAGCTGTCATAACTTCTTGGGCTAAAATCAGCCTCTCTGGCAGGGCTTCCATGCAACAGCAGTCAACTCGTCACCTGCCACAGCTCCCATTTCCTTGGCCTTAGGCTGGGTGCTGCCTACCTCTGAGAGAGAACCCCTTGTCTTCATTGTGCATCCTGAAAACAAATCCCTTGTCCAGTTCTGCTCTCTTGTTGTCTTGTTCTGATACCATGGGCTGACATGCTATTCCTGGGGAGAACAGCAGCATCCCCACCTGTCAACAATTTTCTTCCCAGGCACACCAGTAGTCCTAGATATCCATAAGCTGTTTGAAAATGAATGAGCAATTCTTAACATGAAAAGGTATTTTAAGTATGAGCAAGACCAGGGTCTCATCCAGTGATGGATATCTGCCAGAAAGTCCTTTAAATCATCACCCGGCATCAAAGTGCTCCCAATGACTAAGTCATGTCTGAAACTTATGGAATTGGATTTTTTAGGATTAAAAGAGGACTTGAAAATGATTTGAGGTAATATTTTTCAATGTGAGGTCATAGATCACTTGTATCAGAATCATCTGGGATATTTGTTTAGGATTCAGACCACTGAGCCTTACTACCTACTAAATCTGACTTTTCAGAGAAAAAGCCCAGACATATACCTAAAACAGGTGATTCTTAACTCTACTGAAATTTGAGACTGATTGTGTTAGATTAACTGCCCCCTCCAAATTTTCAAACATCCTGACATCTATTTGATGAATATTACATCTTCTCCCCAGAAAAGGACATATGTGCATCTCCCCCCCCACTTGTCTATTTAATTAGATAAGTCCATGCCATTGACTTTTTAAAGCCACAAGCCCCCTAAAGTTATATTTCTCCAAGTCATACTGCTCATGATATATCAAGACATCATCCATGGATGGTGTATTAGTTCGCTAAAGCTGCCAGAATGCAATATACCAGAAATGGAATGGCTTTTATAAAAGGAATTTATTAAATTGCAAGTTTACAGTTCTATAGCCATGAAAATGTCTAAATTAAGGTGCCAACAAGAGGTTATCTTCACTCAAGAAAGGCTGATGCTGTCTGGAACACCTCTATCAGCTGTGAAAGCTCATGGCTGGTTTCTGCTGGTCCTTGTTTCTGGTTCCATTGCTTCCAGCTTCTGATGCCAGTAGTTTCCTCTTTCAGCATCTGTGGGCCTTCACTTAGCTACTGTGGCACACAACTCTGGGTTCTGGATTACTTAGCACCTCATGGGAAAGCATATGGCAACATCTGTTGGGCTCCAAGCATCTCCAAACATCCATGTCTTGGTCAGCTGTGAAAGAACTGTTCTCCAGGCATCTGCATCTGAAATTTCTCCAAAATGTTTCCTCTTTTAAAGTACTCTAGGAATCTAAGCAAGACCCACTTTGAATGAGTGGAGTCACATCCCCATCTTATCAAAAGGTCACACCCACAATTGGGTGTGCTGCATCTCCATGGAAGTAATCTAACCAAAGGTCATAGCAGCTGGGCATGCCACACTTATGTGTAGATAATCTAATCATAAGGTTTCCACACTACAATTTGAATGAGTATTAAAGAAACATGGCTGCCCCCACAAGTTTGGATCTGGAAAAAGACATGGCTTTTCTGGAGTAAGTAACAACTTCAGAATGGTACATTCCACCCACTAGACTCCGAAAAGACATGTTCTTTCCATATTCAAAATACATTCATTTCATCACAATATCACAAGGCCTTAAACTATTTTGGTAAAAACACAAATGCAGTACAGAGTCCAAAACAGTACAAAATATCATCAAAGTCAGTTACAGGTGTGGTCTTTCCTAAGGCAAAATATTCTCCTCTGGCTCTGGATCTGTAAAACTCAGAATAAGTTATCTGCTGCCAATATGCAAAGGATGGACTGTCATAAGATACATGTTTCCAATGCCACAGAGAAAAACTGAAAGGTAAAAAGGGGTCACCGGACACAAACAGTCCTGAAAACCTGTGGGGGAAACTCCATTAGATTTCAAAGTCTGAGAGTCATTCATCCTCAGGGTTTTAGAAAGTGGCATCCCACACTTTCCCAGGGACTATGCAGTGGTCTTGCTCTCTCTCTAAATGCTGGGGTGAGTTGCAACAAAGAGGCGATTGGGGGACCATGTTTATCTTGGCTCCACCATCTCCAAGCATCAGGGCATCACCCAGGCTCTCTACCATCTCCAGGAACATGCTCAACCCTTCCAGGAAAACGGGGTGGCAGCCAGGCTTCCCCCAATCTTGTTTATGCACTCCACCCTCTCCAAGGCCTGAGGTGACAAAACCCTTCCTGAGCATCAAGACAGAAGACCTAACCTCAGCTTCTCCAAGTGCATGGGTGGGGTTGACTCACCCTCTCCAAGTGCATGGGTGGGGCTGCTCTCCTGGCTTGAGGTTTCTTGGCTTCAGAACTTAGTTTCCATGGTCCTGCTTCTGAAGCCATTTTTCCATCAATGTGTCCCTTTCCTGTCCCTTTTAGTCCAGACTGGTAGTGATTCCTTTCATACAGATCCTGCAGCACTCTTGTTGGTTCTCTATGTAATAGGCAGAGATCATAACCATCAGACAGTAGGAACTTCCACAAATCCTTCCTGGATAACTCCATCTCCAATCCTGGCTTTTACTGAAATGGCTGACTGGTTCCATGTTTGGTTAAATCCTCATGTAGGGCCCTATTTACTGGAGTATCACTTTCTGGAAGCCCAGAATTTCCTAGACCATCAATTTTTGGTTTCTTTGTATGCAAGAGTTCAGTTTTCCACTTTTTTCTTTCCTCTCACATTTTACTATGAGCTGAAAGGAGCAACCAGAATGCATTTTCCACGTTTAGTTTGAAAAATTTCTTTTGCTAAAAATCCCAGTTCTTTACTCTCAAATTCTTCTGTTCATCCACAAAGAATGCCTTCCTTCCAGTTAGCAAAGACATGTTCATCATTTCTGTCTAGAGCCTCATCAGAGGTATCTTTAGAGTACACATTTCTACCAAGAGTCTCCTCAAAGCTTTCCAGGCCTTTCCTATCAAGATCATCACAACTCTTCCAGAACCTTCCCCTTATCCATGAAAAAACTGTTCCAACATGTTCGGTATTTGCAAGCTGCAGCAGCCCATTCCAGGTACGAAAACCTGTATCAGTCTGCTAAAATTGCTACAATGCAATACACATAACAGCTTCAAACCAGTAGTTTCAGAGAAAAAAGTGATGAAACAATTCTATTCAAATATGTTTTATAACATGAAGTATAAGATTAACTATATATTTTTAAATTCTATGCATTTTAATTATTACATATTAAAAGTCGTACAAGTGGATCAAAATTGTGTTGAGGAGTTTATCTCAGTTGTTATTCAACAGGGTCCTAGTCAGCTCGTCTCCTCTCCTGCCATTTGTATTTTTATGTGTGCTAATTCATTTGCATTTCTAAATTACTGTGATGAAACTAACTCTATAATGGCAGAAACCAGGGTTTGAGGAAGAACTGATTGAAAGAGACTCCTGCAAGTCTGGGAACTGCGAAACATGGTATTATGAAGAATTTACTATTTACTTCTTGAGGGAGCTTGTTCTTCATGAGATGATAAAAGAATTGTTTCTTATCATGATTGTGGTGGTTGTATACATTTGTCAGAACTCATTAAACTATATGCACTTAAAGTGGGTATATTTTATTACATGTAAATGATATCTTGATAAAGTTGATTTTAAAAGAATGAAATTGTTTTGGTGTATTGTAGTCCCAATTCACAACAGATTAGATCAAAAGCAATTTACTGGAGAATGAAATTAGTGATTTAAAATTTAATGAACATGGTACAGTTCAGAAAATGCAATATATATAGGTAATAAATGTGAAAATAGAGTAGATAAGTATGCAAATGATGGGATAAATGAAGATACAAGAATGATGATTTCAGACAAGCAGAGAATAAAGAAACGTGATTTTGGCAGCATATCAATAAATACCTGAAAATTAGATTTTATCAATATTATTGATCCATTCATCTATTGTCTCAACACATTCTCTGTTACAAAAAGTTCCCAAATGGTGGCATGAAGGCTTTCAAATGTTTGTGAAGTTTTCAGTGAAAGTGTGGTATCTCTCTGGTCAGTCAAATTATTTTTTCCAGGATGAGCATAGCACTTTTCAGCATAAAATTCAGATATTTTTGTGTAAAGAAAATGAAGAGGTAGTACATGGGTGATGGATGGGCAAGCCAGGTTTCTGACAAATGGAGTAGGAAGTTACAGTTAAGCAAGTGGAGAGGCTGCAACAATCTATATGGTATGAGTTGGAGATAAGTAAACTCATGTTTAGCGTAATATAGAAACATATATATATATGCATATATATAAAGACACACACACACATAAATTCACAAAATAATACACACATGTAGCTCTTTGCTCGTTCTGTCTAGAGGACTTACAGGCAGGCACACTGCAGTCAGAACCAGCACATCTAGTGGCTAGAGCTTGGTTTCTAATACCATATTCAGTAAAAGGAACCAGGCCTTCTTTGAGAAATGGCTGATTCTTTAACTGGCAAAAAATATGCAGGAAGAGGCTGAAGCATTTTGTCATGTCAGAAAGTAAGGAAATGCTGAAAAAACAAACCAAGCACAAGCAAATGAACAGCACCCTCATTGACAGTGGTATGCCAAAGAAACCTGTGTGAAAGAGTTCC